>RSEH01000016.1:42546-237213 GCA_006503475.1 Stentor roeselii | reverse complement strand
AGCACCCCCAGTATAAATGTCAGAAAACCCAATCGTTAAAGACCTAGTAAAAAAGCTAAAACTATTCCGTGAGGCAGTCTTATCAATAAACCGAGGAGGCTTAATAAAATCCAAACTAATTCCTCCTTCAATCAGAGAAGAAGCAGCGAAAATCTTCATGGAACACGGAGGACTAGACATTCTGATGGACGTTCTTCACGTGTCAGCAGATCAGATCCGTGAATGGTCAAGAACTTTAAAGTCAGACCCGAGTTACTACTCGAAAAAAGCAGCTAAAGGAATAGTTGGAGGAATAATCAAAGACAAAAAATTCCCCAAGAAGAGAAATCGAGGAAAAGTCTTAAATTCAAGAGATACTCTTTTGAATACTCTCAGCGGAGGACTGCAGGAAAAGTGTGAAAATTTGAAGAAAAAGATTGAAGAGTATAAAATTAGAAATAATGGAAGTATCAGTATTGACTTGAAGAAAGAAGTCGCTGAAGTTATCAATGAAGCTGGAAATCATAAAGCTGTTGCTATCTTGTTGGGGCTTAGTGATAAAATGCTGGCTGGGTGGAAATATTATTATACGGAAAAACCTGATATAACTGAAATTTTTGATTAGAGATTAGATTTATGTTAGAGGTTGAGCTTTTAAGTTTAAATATTTTGAACTGATTGGTTTTTTTATGAGATTTTTTATTTTGAATTGTTGAAATTATTGAAATTTTTATTGATTTGATGGTTTTTGGAGTGTTTGTTGAAATAATCGATAGTGATCTAGGGTTGGGAGGATGGTTTGGAGATAATTTGCATTATTTTGTGATTATTTGTAAATTTGGAAAATTAATTGAAATGGATTACATGATATATTGATTGTTTTGTAAATTTGATAGTTTGTTGGTAAAGGTTTATAAGATTTTTCGCACTTTAGTAACGATATTTATATCTTTCATCAATAATGTATTAGTGTTCATTTTATTTACACTAATAAATTAATCACATCTAGGCTTCACTATAGTTCAATAAACACTTATCTATAAATTTTAGTTAATTCATTACCAGATGATTTTATAATTCATATTAATACTTAATCTTGTGCAGCTAATTTAACCAGTGTCAAATGCAGTTATAAAGATATAGTTTAAACTTGAAAGCCAAAAATTACCCTCAACATATTTGAAAAAATATGAAATTCATCTCCTATAACAAATAATGGAATCAATTTTCTGTTCTTAAAAATTAAATCTTATATCAACACACTCAACACAATTTTATACAAATTTTTACAATAATTCAAAGGCTTATTCTTCTAACAATTATTATCTTGGCTATAAGAAGCCTCCAAAAATGACCTAGCTTCGAAAATAGTATTAAGATTTCCTTTCCTCTCTTTACATAAGGCTAGCTGTTTGACCTTGAGTAGAAAATCCGGACTACTATTCGTAATGACTTTTAAATCCTCAATCTTTTTCTTTACCCTTCTATTAGAATTAACGCAACCCATTTATATTCCATCCATTAAATCTTAATTCTATTTCTTACACATTACTTTCAGGAGGAGGTTGTTTCTTACAGCATTTTTCCGAAATCATTTTCCCGATCATCACAAAAAGGTCGATTTTAGCCTTAAAAATAAGTAAACTCGCATAAAGTCCAGTCTGAAACCGATCCTCTTCCATATTTTCCTCTAATTCCTTGATAACATCATCAACTTTAAATACCAAGAACCATTCATAAGCCGACAAGAGTAAAGTGCAAACAGCAGTCCAAACCCGTTCACTTTTTGCAACAAAGAAGAAAATGATATAAATAGACCAAGTGGTGATAAGAGCCATCATAAGTCCAGAGCTTTTCTTGTATTTCGCCTTTAAACACTTAGCCAACAAAGAAGCCATAAACAAAGAAACAATAATCATAGAGACTTCAATAAGAAAGACCATAGTAGAAATAGTCATCGACATAAAGCACAAGACAATCCCTTCACAAACAGCTAAAACAAAGCACATCACAAAAGTCGAAGACGACTTTTTAAACCTATTCGGATATCGCGAAATGAGACAATAAGACCCACAATAAACGCATCCAACGAACATCAACACCCAAATAAGCAGCAAGGCAAGAATAAAAGAAAAAAAATACATCAGCAGCAACAAGACAAAACTAATACTCAACTGAAGGCACAACAAAAACAAAACAGTCGCTTGAAGATTCAGCTGGTACCTTAAAATCCCTCGTTTTACCTTATCTCTCAAAGACCTTACTCTAGAATCTGACTCATCATCCATCTTATTCAATCCTTCTTCAATCTGCTTATCAATAATCTTTTTTCCTTCAGTTTTTGTGTGATCTTCTATTTCTTTATTCAACTTTTCAAATAAAGACTTGCTGATGTCTCCAACTTTGTTCGACATTTATTAAGTCAAATAAAATGGCCAGCCGGATTCGCAGGGAAAGAACAAAAGAAAAACTAGACCAAGAACAAATTTTAAAGACTTTGAAATCATCTCTGAAACGAGTACCTTTTATTTAGTATGAAAGTAGAAAGATAGAAGATATGACAAAGATTTACTCACCAACGTCTTCATCACCGAATAGCGCGAGACAATTAACTTCTCCTTCAATACCGAAAATGAAAACTCCTACACGGAATAGAGGACTTCACAACCGTCTGAAACATTCAGAGCCAACAGCTGGCTTTTACACAAACCAGTCAATTTCTGATAACTCTTCAACTGAGTACCTGGAAACCTCAGGGTTTCCTCACAGGCCACGTAAAAGGAAAGCGAATAAATCTGCTTATTGTGAGGAACTTGAAAGTTGTAAAAAAGAAATCGGAAGACTTAAAGTAAAACTTCTTAGAATGGAAGGAAGTCACTCGAAAAAACCTAAAGAAGACTATTGCCTGATGAGCAGTAGAGATATGGCAGAAAAGCTTTTTAAACAAAGAGAGTTTCTGGAAAAGCAGTTTCGTTTGAAGTTGATGAGGAAAAAGAATAATATGAAGCAGAAGATTATGAAAGAATTAGAAATGAGTAGGGAAGTGATCAGTGAAGGGACTAAGAATAAAGTGAAGGAAATTGAAGAGTTTTATCATAATGAAATTATTTTAGTGGAAAAGGAACATGAAGCGAAATTGAAGATAAAAGTCAATCAGATCAAAGCGGAATATGAAAGGAACTTGGCCAGGGCACAGGAAGAGAACTTGGCCTTGAAGAGACAAAACGATGTTCTTAAGAAACAACTCGAAGATACTCTTGCCAGGGCTGAAGTCAAGAACTGCAGGGCGGAAACTACTTTTTTTAATAGTTTCGAAAGTGAAAAGGAGGTAAAAGAAATCACGAAAAAATACTCAGAACTACAAAGAGACTACCTCAACTTAAAAGTAAGAGGAAATGATGCACTTTGTGTCAAGTGTAAAGCTTTTACCAAGACAGACATGTCATTAAATGGCAAAATTGAGAAATTAAAGCTGATGCTGGATAATGATCACTGAATATTTAATCAATTTTTCTAAATAAAGTGAAATAACACTTTAAACCAAATACGAGAAAAATTTCGTTAATTTATTAACCTCCGAATCCGTAAAGAGTTCTTCCTTGTCTCTTCAGAGCGTAAACAACATCTAAAGCAGTGACGGTCTTTCGTCTGGCATGTTCAGTGTAAGTCACAGCGTCTCTAACGATTCCTTCAAGGAAAGATTTAAGAACATTTCTAGTCTCGTCATAAACAAGGCCTGAAAGTCTCTTGACTCCTCCTCTTCTGGCGAGTCTTCTGATTGCAGGCTTTGTGATTCCCTGAATGTTTTCTCTTGCGATCTTCCTATGTCGCTTCTTTGCTCCAACTTTTCCGAGTCCTTTACCACCTTTACCTCCTTTTCCACCGGTTTTCATTATAAAAAGATAACAAATTTTCACTATTTATCATAAAAATTTTATCCTTTTTTTAGAAAATCTTCATTTTGATTGGCTTGAAGTTAGAAAAATTCAGCCAATCATTTTCGAGATTAGAAGAATTTTTTAGGGGAATAGGGATGAAGGGGAGTTTTTTTGGAATTTTTGAGGATGAGAAGAGTGATAAGTAGTGAAGTGAATATTTAGGTGTTTTAAGCTTGGATGATGAAAAATCTTAAGAAAAGACTGGGTGGAATGAGGCTTTTTTAAGATCCAGCTGATCTTCACATATAAAAACAATGATTTAAACTTGAAGTAATACAAAATTTCTAATCTTAGCCTCTACCCTATTCAAAATTAATCTTCCTAATTCAACATCTTCAAAAATCTCCTCTTAAATAATAAACACTTATAACATCCCTATCTACCTTCACTTAACCCAATAATTTAAACTTAAAGTAATGCAAAATTTCTAACCCTTAACATCACCCTATTCAAAACCAATCTCCCAAATCTCCAAAACTCTCCACTTAAATAATTAACACTTATACATCCCTATCTACGCCTCAAAAAGTTCCAAAAACTCCTGATCCAAAGAAGTAACCAAATTCGACTTTCCAGGTTTAAAAGTCGAAGGTCTCTTAGCAGTTTTACTAGTTCCATTTCTTTTCGCACTAGCAACTCTTCTACTTTTATCATCCCTTATCACAATAATTGGAATTTCATAAAGTTTTCCATCATTCGTCTCCTTACAAGGAAAAATTTCAGTATTAGGAAGATTTCTTGCTGGGTTAGTGACTCTTCGACACTTTTCATTCTGCGTCTTCGGCCTTTTGCTTCCTTCTTCCCAGACATGCTCGAAGGCTTCTGGCGAAGGACTGTTCAAAGAAATCATTGGCTTGGGCCTTGCTTCTTTGTATTGTTCTGGGTAATAAGAGCCTGATGTTCGAACTGGCTCTCTTGGGTTGTAAGACTTCCAACCTGTTCCTTTCATTGAAACTTTTGTACTTGGAAGGGCTGACTCAGTGTATTTTGATGAACTTGTGGGAATTCTTGATGGAAGGTAAACTGAGTCTAACTTGTTTGGCTTTGGAGCTGTTAGACCTCGCTTTGCGATTTCCCTTTGTAGAGTTTACGAAGGTGTCCAAGGGTATGCATCAAATGTTTGTATATTTCGTCTCGGAAGCATTTTTATGAACCTTCTTACATAACCTAATTAGTAAATTAAGAGATATTCCTACTCTTGTCCATGATTTCCGATAACTTCCCAATAAGCTTCAACCCAGCGACGACCTGACTATCAGCAACAAATTCCGTCAAATCAGTCTGACTTTCCTCATCCTTCTGAAAGTTTTTCCTATTCCTAACATTCGCCTGTCCCCAGCTGAAATCCTGTCCAATCCGTTCATCAGAGCTATTACTCGAAATTGAAAAAACAAAACTTCCAGGACTATCAAAATCCGCAAAAGTCTTTCTAGGAGCTCTTGGCTCATTACTCCTAACAGGACTATTTAAATTTTTCGGTGTTTTCGGAGATTCAAGAGTTTTTTTTATCATTTTTCCTTCAGGAGACGAGTAAACTTTAATCAATCTTGTCGGCGATTCAAAGTTTTTATCTTTTTCACCCTGAGGAGAAAGACTTTGAATTCTTTGAAAGTTGTTCAAATCCTTCTCAGGCAAGAGACAACCTGTATCAGACTGAAACGACTTCGCAGTAACAGAAGGTTCTGAAGGAAAAGTGAAAGGATTATCAAAGCAAAGCTTGGGAAAGTCCTGCTTGTCAATAGAAAGATCAGGAGAGTCTTTATAAAGAGGTTTATTTTTGTCAAATAATGAAAATCTTTTGCAATAATAACCGATTTCAGGGATTTTCGACTTTTTCTCAGTGAGTGTTGGAAGGTTCTGCCCTTGCGATATCCTGATACTGTCAGGCGTCCTATGCGAGTGCTGAGGACTCGGGTGGGTCGACCTCGGAGTCATTTTTTTGTTCATGTCGAGAACTTTCAAAGTACTTACAGAGACTTGCGCCTTTAAAGTCGGTCGTGAGTTTGACCTTTGGACTTTTAAACTTGATTTTTTATTTGTTTCTCCTAAAGACTTCCCTCGAATAAACCTGTTTTTCAATTTTACCTGCTTTGATGGCTTTTTCTTCAGAGTTGACTGACGGGAAAGCTTTGAACGGTTCACTTGAGATAGTGACTCTGAGTCTTTTGTTGTAGAGTTTTCTTTGTAGAGACTTGGCCGGGTTTTGAAGGGTGTTATTTCTGACTTTTGGGAAGATTTTTGAGGAAGTTTTGATTTTTGAGGAAGTTTGCCCGCCTGGCATAGGAAAGATTTGTAAGGTTTTAGATGTTTTAGAGGTTTTTGAATTGGCCGCTTTTTATATGTGGAAGTGTCAATCAGGTCTGAAGTTTTGTCCATATATATAATTTGAAAGTTAAGAAAGTGAACCATTTTGAAAAAGTTTAGCTGGGGAAGGGTGTTCTTGGAAAGGGTTTGGAAAAGGTTTGGGTTATTTTGAGATGGTTTTTGTGGATAGTGGATTGATTATTCAGATGATTTATATAATATTCATGAAAATTTTTAATAAGTTTTATGACTATATTGATTTCTTTGATGTTATTTATTGTTTTTCCTTGAATTAATATCCGCATTTATATAATCGATTATAAAATATGACTATTACCCAACTAGCTACCAAGATTCAACAAATATGCTGAAGTCTCCTTCACTACAAATCGTATCTTTATCATTTTCCACTTTATTTTCAGGTCGAGTAGTCCATTGACTGGCAAGATTTTTCAGAACTTTATTGTAAAATCCTTTATGCAACTTCAAATGCACAGTTAAATTATTAGACTGTGTAAAAGATTTTCCACAACAAGGATGATGACACTTATAAGGCCTAAGTCCCTTATGAATTCTCATATGGACCTTCAAATTATACGACAATGAGAACCCAGCTTGACAAAGCTGACAAACATGTTGCTTAACTTTCGAATGTACTAAAAAATGACGATCCAGTTTGGACTTGTATTGAAAAATCCTGTGACATTCAGGACATTGGAGAATTTTCTGTTTTAACGAATCGTTAAGCTCCATTTTTAAATTATAGTCTTCAGTTACACCTCTTTTCTTGAAACCCTTACACGTGCTCAGGAAATTACTTCTTAATTAATCCCTAACTAATCCTATAGAAATAACTTCAGATTTCAATGTTTCTTTGTTGAACCTCATCAAATTTCCTTCCCAAACTAAAAAATAGCAAAATTTATGATTCTCAAAGACAGTGTTTATTGCAAGAGAGTCACAAATGATGTCTTGGTTTACAGCGACTTGCCTGATTCCGTCATTTTCGATTATCCAGACAGTGTTGGACCTGTTTACAAGGATGAACTTTCCACAGAGTACTTTACAAACAGGAGAATCGCTCAACTTTATAATATCTTTGTAGCCGTTTTTAAAGTCTTCATAAATGAGTAAAGAGTTTTGGTTGTACCCTACTAGGTAGATCTTGTCGTCAAGGACTTTTGCACTGGTTGATTTTAATACGTTTGGAGGAGGAGCGATAGATTTCCAAATGGACTTGGAATAAACTTCAGCTTCTTTTACGAGGATCTGACCGTGGCTTCCCCCGACACCTCCAAATAGGTAAAGGTTTGACTTGTGATAAACCATTCCACGGAGATAGTAAGTCCGTATAGCATTTTCTTTGAATTTTTGTGAGATAGACTTATCGAAATCTAGTAAATAAAAATCTTTTTGATAAGAATAAAACCAAATGTTTCCTTCAAATTTAACTGCTGATGCTCCGAGTTTTGCTGTGACTTTATCGTTAAAAATCACGACACTTGATGTCAAAGTTTGAGTATCGAACTTCCGAACATGCTGCCCATCTACATAAAAAATAAATATCTCAGGGTCAGGCTCTTCAACAGGAATCTCCAACTGAGGGTTACGTGTAAGTGAATAAAAAGAACTAAACTCCTGCATCATTTCAAGACCATCTGAAAGTTGATAAGACCTGAAAACTTCTTCATAAAGCTGAACAGCTGAAATCCTCATTTGAGTAGAAAACTCAGAAAGAAAAGAAAAATTTCCATTTGATTTCATTTCAGAGAATTCAACTTCAGAGCTCCTTTGAAGGACTTTCAAGTCAGATGTTAATATTTTTCCATTCAATTGTCTTAATGTTTTCAGTAAACAAAGTAAATTTTTTTCAGTATTCCAGAAGAAAAGTTCGATTTTTTGACATTCATTGTGAATCTCTTTAAAAATCTTAGAAACAACATTCAAGTACTTCTTCCTCGATTCTTCCAACTTTCCCAAAGAAACAAAAATCTTTCTTGTCCAAAGTTTCGCTGCTTCATCATTAAAATCTGATAAAAAAACTACCTCCTCATGATCAGGATGATTTTTTAAGTGCTCAACACGATGACCACAGCAAAAAACTTTATTAAATCTGCAATTTGAGCAAAACGAGTCAGCAAGAATATCACAGCCCATAATCATGCATTTTTTTTCCATTATTAGGAACTTTAAAGCTAATCTTCAGTAATAAATAATGGAGGCTGGAACTGTCGGAAAAGTGAGAGCTAATGAAGAGTACTCTGATAGTCAAGCAGGCGGACATGCGGGAATCATGATATTTGAAGGAGACCGTCTATTGAAAAAGTCAAAACCGAATGAAATTCTATTTGTGGAGTGGCTTTGTGCTCAGACTTCTCAACTTTGGACAGACTTTAAGACACTTGCGCCAAGGTTTTATGGAATTGAGGAACGAGAGGGAAACAAATATGTTGTGATGGAAAATTTGTTGTTGGGGTATGACCATCCGAATATCATGGATTGCAAATTAGGAAGAATCACGTGGACTTCTAGGCACTCTGAAGAAACTATTCGTAATCAGGAAGCTAAAAATAAAGTTACGACTACGGGAAGTCTTGGCTTTCGCATCTCAGGTCTTGTAGTGAAAGATTCAGCAGGTGCCAAAGTAGAGCACCTAGTAAAAAGCGAGGCTTTTATGAACATCACAGAATCAAACATTCACGAATACTTCCGAAAAATCGTTCTCGACGGCGACCGTATCCAAACTGAAGTGGTCCAACAGTTCATCGAAGAGACCGAAAGAGTAAAAAGCTGGTTTGAAAGAAACACTGAAAAAACTTTCAAAGCGAGTTCAGTCCTGTTCATCAACGGAAAGAACGGAAAGGCCCAATGCAGATACATCGACTTGGCACATTCAGAAGACGCTCAAGGCCGAACAGATGAAAACGTACTCGAAGGACTGCAGAACGTGATCAACATCTGGAGAAGACTTCTTTAATAGACATTATTAGGATTGCATTTACAGGACAACTCTCCTTTTTCATAAGCTTTTATTACACTTGACCGAGTCCTAAACGATGACTGTTGAAGAAGACAGATGCAAGGAAGACTCACTCGATTTTTAAATCTTTTTGGAAAATAACAGATATTTTTGAAGTTGATTTTTACAGAAGAACGCTTTCTTTTAATTGGATTTTCTAAGTTTTTCAGGTCTTTTAAAATAGTTTGAAGCTCTTGCTGGAGGTTTGAATGATTTTCTTGATTTTGCTTTTCAAGAGAAAAAATCATTTCTTTAAGGGTTTCGATTTTTTTATGAACTTTTGGGTCGATTTCAGTTTTTATTTCGTTTATCTTGGAAATTATTAGAGATGAGTTTTCTGAGATTTCAGTCAAAATGCTGGACTCGAGTTGGTTGAGACTTGATTGGTTTGAGTCGATCATGTTTAAAAGCTTTTCTTTTATCTCTGGTTTGATTGTGTTTTGAGGGTCTTGCATGTTTATAGTTGAATCACTCATGACTGACGCCAGGTCGTCATTAGCCCTATGTTGAGAAGGGTAAAAAAACTGAGCCGGCCTTGAACATCCCTGACCAAACCTGTCATGTACCTGAGAACCAGGCCCATGTTGACTAAAAATTGGATGATAATTCATTTATAAGCGTTAAGCCCTAAAGCCACCTGAAACATTAATCAAAAAAAATACAAAAAAATCAAGTCATTCCAAAGACCCTATTCAAAACCCTCTAAAACTAATTTCCATTCCCAAAAAATCTCAAATTTTTCCAACAACCCAAAAAACTTCTCTAAACTCTTCCTTTTCCCATCTCAAAAACCCTTCCTGCCCAATCTAAACCAATCCACTCCTGCAACTTTGTTGAAGAAAGATATATATATGGAAGAAACTCTATTTCGAGTAATCATCGTCGGCGATAGTTGTGTGGGCAAGTCTTGTCTCCTACTGAAATTCACTGAAAACTCTTTTAAAGAAAGCCACGACGTGACTCTAGGCGTTGAGTTCGGTACCAAGTCCATTTCGATCGAAGGCCGTCCGATCAAGCTTCAAATTTGGGACACTTCAGGGCAAGAAAGCTTTCGAAGCATTACCCGCTCGTTTTATAGAAGAGCTGATGCTGTTATCCTTGTTTTTGACTCGACCGCTGACCATACCTTTAAGAATTGCAATCATTGGCTTGAAGAAATCAGACAAAATTCGAGCTCTGATGTTGTGGTCTTCTTGGCTGGCAATCAATATGACTTGATTGAGTCTGGAGCTGAAACTCCTGCAGTTACCAATGAAGAAGTTATAGCCATGGTCAGTAAAAATACCCTCGCTGGGTACCTTGAAACCTCTGCTAAAAGTGGATTGAATGTTGAACAGCTTTTTTTTAATGTGGCGAAAGAACTTCTAGTGAGAAATAAGGATAAAAAGGAATTAATTAAAGCTGAAAGACTGGAAATCCAACATCCTACTCCTCAGAAGAAAAAATGCTGCGCCAAGTAGACTTATAACTAAACCAGTTAATAATCCACAACATTTGAAATCTTGAAAATCTTCTTTAGAATTGTTTTATTTCAGAGAAGTATCTTGACTCGAGTTAAAAATTTAAATACTTTTCCAAGTTTTAATGGTAAAAATTTCATATAAATGGCAATTCGTCCAATAAAGAGCTTATCAGAGCTCAAAGATCTGCCCCAGGCAAAGTCATATAAAAATTGTCGTGAGGTGAACTTTTCAAGTATTTTTGGAACCTTGCTGATGTCTGCCATGGAACATTTATTACTTTATTGCAAAGGTCAGAACCTTCGTCAATTTTTTGATTACATCTTAAGTCTCATCCCCTCAGCTCAAAGTCAGTCTTTTCAACAAGAAAACCAAGATTCTTTCAACGGTTTAGAAGATCTTTTCTCAAGAAAACAGCTGAAAAACTTAAATTCTTTGATTTTTGACTTCGAATTCCTTAACTTTTTAGTAGCCTTGCAAGAACTATTCGAGATCCAAGATAGTAAATCAAGTGAAAATGAAACTTTACAGCTGATTCAAAACTATTCCCACAAAATGAAGATCAATCTGATGGTAATCCTTGCAAAAGGTAAAAATCACAGAGTTTGTGTCGAAAACTCTTTTGTTCAAATGACGATTTTTCAAAATTCCTCTGGAATCTTCATCCTTTATCCTTTCGAATACAAAACTTTTCATTCTCTCAGCATTTCAGCAGACTTGGAAAACTCTGAAAATGAAGACATGAGAAAAAACAACGTCCCTGATGAAGACCCTGAACCGGCCGATGTGGAAACTAGAAGTTTTTACACGGAGCAGGCAAGGTTAGACTCTCCTGGTTTCGTCTTCGGCAGGCGCAGTATGACCAAAGCTTTGTCTCCTGCGAACCTTTCCCGAGCAAGAGAAATCGAAGTCGAGAAAAGAATGAGACAAAGGTCAAGAGTCCTGAAAGAAAAACGCAAACAAAATAATGAAGGAAGAAAAACTTTACAGTTTCGGCAAAACACTGTCGATGTCATTTCAAGAAGTGTACTTTCTAGGAACTTCTCTACTGAAGAGTTCAGCTTGTCTCAAAAGAACTATCCTAGAGTGGTCAGGGAATATTCAGTCATTGACTCAAAGACGAGCAGGGATAACTTCCAAATTGAAGAAGATCTGGAAGATTTACTTGAAAAGGAAAAACAACTTGTTCTGATTTTAAGGAAAAAAGAAGAAGAAGCTGAAAAATTAATGGCTGAGAAAAAAAAAATCGCGGAAATCAGGGAAAAAGAATTAGAAAAAATTAGGAATGAAATGAAAAAAAGAGAAGAAAGTAGAAAGGAAGAAGAAACTAGGATTGCCTTGGAAAGGGAACAACTTGAGAATAAAAGAATGGAAATTGAGAAAAGAATTGAGGAAAAAAGGAAAAATTTTCAAGATCGCAAACTTGAAGAAGAACGAAAATTGGCTGAACAGAAGATTTTTTTTGAAGAGCAGAGGAATAAGGTTGAAAAACAGGTTCAGGAACAGAGAATTTATGCTGAACAGATTTTGAATAATAGGAAAATACCTGAAGAGAAAAGACTACAGGAGATTAAACAACTTGCTGATGATAAACGAATCGCTGCTGAGAGGAAGCTTGCTAGGGTTAATCAGATGTATGAAGAACGAATTGCACTTGAAGAGCAGAGGTTGTTGAGAGAAAGAGAAAATGATGAGAATAAAAAAATACTGGCCAGTCAATCCAAGCAACTCTCCGACTCCGAAAAATCAAAGCAAAAAGAGCAAAAACTTTCAGAACTAAAATCAATAATATCTGAAAGAACTGCCGAAAAGCAAAACCGTCTAAACGAAGAGCTCCGTGCAAAAGACGAGAGTCGAATTCAAGAAGAAAATCGAATCCAAGAACTAAAAAAGCAAATTCAAGAAAGAGAGCAAGAAGAGCAACGATCTCTTGAAGAAGCTCAAAAAAAAATCGAAAACCAAAAAATCGAACCTGCTGAATTCAATGAAAAATTAGAAGAGCTTGATTTGGGAAGTGAAAATAAAAAACCCGCAGCTCCAAAGCTGGCAAAAGCGAAAAAAGGAGCCCTCAGGTCAGGAAACCCGAGAGCTGCAAGGGGCACAAGCGATGTTCAGGAGAAAAACCCTGAAAATATTGAAGATACTGCGAAAAATGTTGTTAGTAATGTTATTGATGAGTTGCTGATGGAAGAGGAGATTAGGGTTGAGGAAATGAAGAAAAATGAAGAAGATGAAAGGATTTTGCAGATCAAATTTGAGGAAGAGTTTAGGGTGAAAGAAATCGAAAGGCTTAGAAAACTTGAGGAAGAGGAAAAAAAGGGGGAGATTGAAAGAGGTCTGGGGAAAATTGATGATGATGAAAAGGTTTCAGAGGATAAAAGTCGGGAGAAGGAGAGGCTTGATGAAGCGGAAAGACTTGCAGAACAGGAAAGACTTGCAGAACAGGAAAGACTTGAAGAACAGCAAAGCTTGAAGAACAGCAAAAACTTGAAGAACAGGAAAGACTTGCAGAACAGGAAAGGCTTGAAGAGCAGGAAAAGCTTGAAGAGCAGGAAAAGCTTGAAGAACAGGAAAGACTCGAAGAACAAGAAAGACTTGCAGAGCAGGAAAGACTTGCAGAACAAGAAAGCCTTGCAGAAGACCGTAGACAAGCTGAAATCCGTAAAAAAAAGGCTGAACAAGATAGAATTTCAGAACAAAAACGACTTCAAGAACAAAAACGAGAAGAAGATCTAAAACGCCAGGCTGATCTTGAAAAGCAAGCTGAACTCAAAAGACAAGAGGACCTCAAAAAACAAGCTGAGCTGAAACGTCAGCAAGATTTAAAACTTCAAGAAGAGCTTAAAAGACAAGAAGAGCTAAAAAGACAAGAAGAGCTGAAAAGACAAGAAGAGCTAAAACGCCAAGAAGAGCTCAAAAGACAAGAAGAGCTTAAAAGACAACAGGACCTCAAAAGACAAGAAGACTTGAAAAGACAAGAAGAGCTGAAAAGAAAAGAAGAGCTTAAAAGACAAGAAGAGCTCAAAAGACAAGAAGAGCTCAAAAGACAAGAAGAGCTTAAAAGACAAGAAGAGCTTAAAAGACAAGAAGAGCTTAAAAGACAAGAAGAGCTTAAAAGACAAGAAGAGCTTAAAAGACAACAGGACCTAAAAAGACAAGAAGATCTAAAACGCCAAGAAGAACTCAAAAGAAAAGAAGAACTAAAAAAACAAGAAGAAATCAAGAAAAAAGCTGAGCAAGACAGACAAGCTGAACTTCATCGACAAGCAGAACAAAAGAAACTAGAAGATCTCAAAAAGCAAGAAGAACTAGACCGTCAAGCAGAAATCAAGCGAAAAGAAGATCAAGATCGCCAAAGACTTGCCGCTGAAAGAGAATCAAAACTAAAGCAATCCCCAAAATCCATAACATCCTCAAAACAACTCACGAGTCCCCCACCAGAATTCGAAGAATCCTATGAAGACCCATCGACAAAAGCCCTGTCCCCAGCTGAAAAAAGACGTTTAGCCGCTCAAGAAACCCTAGAAAGAGAACTAAAAAAAGCAGCAGAAAGGAAAAAAAACGAAGAAAAACAAAGACTCGAAGAAAAACAAAGACAAGAAGAACTCGAACTCCAAAAAGAACTAAAACGAAAAGAAGACATCGAACGTCATCAGAAACTTTTAGCTGAAAGAGAAGCGAAGTTAAAACAAACCTCATCTCCCAAGTCAATTTCCTCATCAAAGCTCAGCAGTCCTCCTGTCGAGTTCTACTCAGAAGAATCTGAACTTCCTAAAACTCTTTCTCCTGCTGAGAAAAAACGACAGGGTCAAGAACTCATCGAAAGAGAACTCAAAAGAGCTGAAGAACGACGAAAAACTGAAGAAAAACAAAAAGAAGAAGAATATCAAGACATCATCAGAGCTCGAGAAGAAAAAAGAAAAGCCGCAAAACAAAAGCAAGACGAAGAACTTCGAATCTTGGAAGAAAGAAAACTCGAAAAAATCCGAATCCAAGAAGAAAAAAAAGCTCAAAGGCTTAAAAGAGAAGAAGACCGAAGAAAATCTGAGCAACTTCGTCAAGAAGACCTGTTAAAAGAACAACAAGAACAAGAAAAAATAAGAAAAAAAGAAGAAGAGCGAAAACTCGCCGAAAAACGAAAAGAAGAAGAAAAAAAAATCGCTGAAGATAAAAAGAAAAAACTCGAGGAAGACAAAAAACGTGCAGAAGAAGAAAAAAGAAAAAACGAGCAAAAACGTATAGCTGAAGAACAAAAGCGTCAAGCGAAAGAACCAGAAGAAACCGTAGAATCCGAAAACACCAGTTATTGCGGAGGTTTATACTGCATCAAGTGCTCCCGTGACCTAAAACGTTCTAACTACGTGTTAAAATGTGACGTCTGTAACGACAAGTACCTAAAAACTCGCGTTCCTCCTGCAAATAACCCTTCAGCTCGCCTACCTGCAAGTAAATCATGCATGAACTGTGGCGTTAATGCAGTAAAAGGTGAAGAAGTTCATTGCATCAGGTGCTTTCTGCAGTTAAGGGTCTTCGAAGAGACTCCTTCTAAATGCGCAGGCTGTATCAGGCCTGACCAGTGCTATTGGATCGACGCTGCTGACGGTGAAGCTAGAGACATGATTCGCTGCGGATTTTGTGATGAAAACAAACACAAAGAAACAATCATCAAAATTTGTGTCAAGTGTCAAGACTACATCTGTTTTATTTGTCTCAGGAAAAATCCTTTTGTCGCGCAAGGCATCTGCTCTCATTGTCATAATAGAAGAGAACCTGCTCTGCTTTAGTTAGGTAAGAATATGGTAATAATAATGAGGTTACTCAGGAACTGTATTTTTTTACTTAGCTTTTTTAGTTATTTTCAGCTATGTTGTTATTGCAGTGCCTGTGCAGATAGTGAATATTATCAGTGTCGTGTCATTGTTGAAAGTCTCTACTTTTGGAATGATTGTTCAAGGCTGTTTTTATTCTGGTAGTGTGGTGGGAACAGTGATCTCGCCTTCCTTGATCACCTCGCTTTCTCCAGTGAAAATTCTGATAGTTTCAACATTTCTTTCAGTTTTAAGCCCAGTTATTTACCCGGAGATCTTGAAGTACAACGAATGGGTGCAAATCAGTGTAACAATTATTCTGTTCACTTTAAGTGGAATTGGAATCGCTGTGTTTACAGTGACACATAGTTGGATTATAATAAAAATACAGCAAACGAATAGAAGAGCTTGTTCGATCGGCTTGCAAATAGGACTTCTTTACTTGAGTGGAATCATTGCAGGGCTGTTAATTTGCTTTCCTGATATGATAAGCAGTACGATTGACCCATGGCTGCTTTGCGTGGGTTCTGGAACTTGTGCATTTGGGGCTTTGTTGATCATCGTCACGATAAAGGATGAAGAAGTTGTTATCAGCAATAATCAGGGAATCACTCTTCATAATCTGAGCTTCTTCCTGAGCTACTTCAGCATTGGGGTAACTTTCAATTAGACCTACAGGGTGATTTCTTATGGGTACCTTCCTTTCAGTCTTTACAAGGAAAATGAGAATTTGAAGGTCCAGCTTTATATTTTAGGAGTTTATCTTGTTTTCACTGCTGGAAGCTACCTTTTTGGATGTTTCATCTCTGGACTTTGCATTAGGTTTAAAAAGGAAAAGTGGCTTATTATTTTTTGTCTTTTTTTAGGAGTGCTTGCATTGGTTCCCATGATTTTAAACATTTATTACTACACCTTGACTACTGAAAGTATCATCTCTACTTCGCTTTCTTCACTTTTCTCGATGCAATGTGGAATGTTGGAGACTTTTATTATTAAAATTATTGCGGTTAACACTAGAAAGCCGAAATTTCAGCTGCTTTTGTTGAAAGGGATCACATCTGCAACTAGTGCTGCTTTTTTCTTTACTGGATTGTAAAATTTACTTAGTTTCTTTTACAAAGTCGTGTTTTTGGTGTCTCTGGGGTATATTGGAGTGATTACTCTGACTTTACTCATCCTTTTAAAATTTTACCTGTCAAGGGAATAAGAGTTTAATAAGCTCTAATAAATATGCTGAACCAGTTCAAGAGAATCACCCCTCTGCTGAACCGAGTCGTAGTCAAAAGATTCGAAGTCGAGAAAAAGTCTGCTGGAGGCATCTTACTTACTTCATCCAATGAGAAGGACAACGTGATCGGAGAAGTGGTCTCAGTCGGACCTGGAGGATACGATGATTACGGAAACTTCCAAGAAACAGGCTTGAAACCCGGTCAAAAGGTTCTTCTGCCTAATTACGGAGGTAGTGTCATCGAGCATAACAACCAAAAGCTTTCAATATACAAAGACTCAGAAATCTTAGCAGTTCTAGAATAATCTTTTGAATTTAACTATGAATGGAAATGGTTTTAGTCATCATAAGTGAAGCTTCATCCTCATCTGATTTAGAATAATTTATGAATTTCTAGACTTCTTTTCAATCACACACTAAAAATGTCTTTATCCAAGAGGGTTAATGTCTTTTTGGAACGTGCTAGAAATCTTCACTCAACTTCACCAAAACTCACTCAAAAATCACGAAGCCCTGTAAAGCAATTGGAAACTTACAGTCCTAAGAATTCTTTCACACCTTCTTCGAAACCATGTCAAGAAAATCCTTTAATCGCTGACCTGGAACAAATGATCGACTCGTTTCTTCGAAGTAGGACTGATACTTTAAAGAGAGTTGAAAATACTTCACAAAAGGAACGAAAATTCATAGAAGAAGTGAAAAAAACTATTGAATCTGAAAAAATTAAGTCGAAGAATTCAGGGATTTCAGATATGGAGAAGGAATATAAAGAAAAAGCTGAGAAAATTTTAGCTATTGTAAAACAAGAAGCTTCTAGAATTGATCGAAAACTTGTAGAGTTACAGGCGGAGAACTTGAAATTGAAGCAACAACTTACTGAAAAGAACTTGGAAGTTGTAGACAAAAAGTTATTAAGAGAAGTTTATTCAGTAGACCAGGTGTTGTCTAATCTCAGTTCAGATCTGAAAGTCAATGATCAAAAAGAAGTCACTAAAAAGTTGCTAAATATAAAAGGAACCGTCTATGACGGTTCATTAGATTCAGAAATCTTTCATCTTCTCAGCGACACAGACAATCTTTCTTCAATCCTCGCCTTCGAGATCCTTTCAAAGTCAAGTTCCTGGGAATCTCGACTGAATTCCCTGGAGCAAGAAATCGAGAAAAGAAGGTCAAAATACCAAAACCTAGACCATCAAATAAAAAACCTTCTAAATCCAAACACTTCAGAAGTACCCGAATTCGGTTCACGTCAAGTCCGTTCAGCAACCTTCGGGAACACATCAGAATCATCGATTCCATCAGTCTCTGAAATCCTTTCAAAAGTCTTCACAGAGCTAATAAACGAAATCGAAGCTTTAGAATCTGAAGAAGCTTTGAAAGCTTCCTAACCTAATCTCTTCTAATTGAATAATTTTACTCTAAACGAAGCCGAAGCCTTCTTTACCTTCAGTAATCGCGAGTTTCAACAAGTGCCTCAGATGTTCTTTCGACGGGTACTCCGGCAAGTCGAGTTGATTCATGCAAGTGTGAGCTGTGGGAAGACGGTCAGTGCTCGCAAACGATTTGTGTATCTGGAACTTCTGGTAACCGCCGATACCTGGAAGCGCTTTAAACCCTTCAATCGGAACTTTACTGCTTCCAGTGACGAATTGAATGAACTCTGCACGTTCTTCTCTTGAAAAGTTTTCCATCACTTCCCAGAACCATTTGATTACTTCTGAGTCTTTTGTAAAGTTATGATATTCCGTGTTTGCTTTCAAGTCTTCTAAGTCAACTGTGGGAAGACCACTGATTAGAAGTTCAAGTTCTTTACTGTCGAAAATAGAGACTATTTTTGCAGGGACCATTTCGTGGAAACCTGTTTTGAAAGCTTCGATTTGGGCTTGAATGTTTTTAGTCATTTTAGCGGCGCAGAGGAGTT
Source organism: Stentor roeselii (assembly GCA_006503475.1). Taxonomy (NCBI): domain Eukaryota; phylum Ciliophora; class Heterotrichea; order Heterotrichida; family Stentoridae; genus Stentor; species Stentor roeselii. The sequence continues at coordinate 218,556 of RSEH01000016.1, read as the reverse complement.
TTATGTAGTCCATTTTGTCTGCTTCTGAAACGCGACGCGTTTTTCCATTAGGGACGAGTTCTTTGACTTTAAGAATGCCGAATTCTTCTTCTTCATATGAAAAGTAATACTCGTGAAGGTCACTGTCGTCGAGGTTGATTTCCATTAGAAACTTTAGAGACTTGTAGAAGTCTACGTCGAGGTCTTCCATGTCTTGGTAAGTCACTTCTTGGCCGAGGATGTGCTTGTAGAAACTTCTGGTGAAGTACACGTCGAGTGCTTGGCTGTCGCATAAAGCTTTGCCGATGATTCGCCCTACGAACTTGAAAAATTGGATGTGCTCGGAGTTTATTGAACTGTTTGGATTTGGTTGGAAGCTCACTCCGTTCGCTGATAATTTGAAGAGGGCGTAGTCTACGTTGAACATCTCTCGGGCTAATAGGGAGTACCATTCTCGAGTCACTCCTCCTGCGTCGAGTCCTTCTTCTCCGGCTATTGTCACTCGTAACTTGCCGTGCATTTCAGGAGGAGTTTTATTTTTAAGCTGATGAAACGAGTCCATAAAGACCTCATGTCTTCTAACCCTCAAAGAAATATTATCATATCCACGATCCCTTCTCATATTCCTAAGTTCAGCCTTGAAATAAACCCTTTTATTTTCGAAATCCAGTAAATACGGGAACTTAGTAACCAAAGAGCTGAAAGTTTCATACAACAAGTTCGGATTTTGCCTAATAATCAAATTAAGTAACTTCGAATGAGTTTCAGTGAACTTCTCAAACATGGCACTATTAGTCCTTCCATAATGTGCAATTAAAAGACATTCAATTAAAGGCAGAATCCTTGTCAACAAGGGGTTGGCAGTACTTGCAAGTTGTGACTCCTGACCAATGATATGCGTTAAAAAGACAGACAAAGGTCCCCACAAGAAGTCAATTTCATCACTCAAAGGACAAACCCCTGAGATCACCTTGCAAATGCGCAACAACTGCACTTCCTTCAAACCATTCGACGAGGTCTTCGCCTCTTCAAGCAGAGCCAGAACTTCTCTAGCAATAAGGACCAGCTGATGCTTTAAAGCCTGAACGACTTGTTCCTTATTGATTTCAGTCGCTGACAGCTTTGTGACAATCTCAACAACTGACTTGACAGTCGTTTCATTCAAACTCTCAAAACTCAGAAGACTGCAAATCCGGTCAACAGTGACTTGATTCAAAGAAGGGATCCTGTTATCCAACTTCTGCACAACTGATGATAATAAAGCAATCAAAGGTGTTAAATGAGAAGTACTTGTACGGAAAAGGCTCTGGTCCATCAAAGAGATCAGGTCTTGGAAGCCGAAAGTCTCTTCAGGCTTGATGGCTTTGATATGTGGAAGGCGAAACTTGCAGACACTGACCAGATCTTGAGAAACTTTAGAGTTACTCGCGGCCAGCTGGTGAAGCACGTCTAACACCCTGATCGAAGTGATTGCGAAGACCTTGTTGAAGTTTTCCAGATACGACTCTGAACCGAACAAGTGTCCTGGCGGCAGCTGCCCTTTACTTTCATTGATTGTTAAAAGTGAAATCAAAGAGTCGATTATCTTCGACCGGTTCACAGGCTGCGCACTTAAGTCAACCAACAACGAGTTCAGAATATCACGGTTCACAGGAGTTGATAAATAAAGAATCTTCAGAAGAACTTCAAGAAAGGAGTCCTCAGCGACTGTCAGTGAAGCTGCAAGTTTCTCTTCATTGGAAATCGTGGAAATTGTTTTGTCTTCTTCTTGAACTTGCTTCTTCCTGACTGCCTGTTGTCTTCCTTGAAGATAGTCCCTTCCCACATAACGATCCTGAAGCGCTCGCGCTTCAGCGACGAGGTCAGGAGGAAGAGTGTTTAAAAACTCTTCACTTGCCCCAAGCAGCACTTCTCTTCTAAGTTCAGGAGTTAAAGTTGCAATGAACGTTGCATTGTCCACGTCTTGCGCCGGCCTTGCCGGCGCCCTTTGTTGCATTAAGAGTTCATTTCTAATATCTGCAGGCATAGCCTGCAGGAACTCTTCATTCACCCCTTCTTCACGTGGTGGTCGCTGGTATTGACTAAGGACCTCATTTCTAATGTCCTCTGGAAGTTCTTCTAAAATCGCAAGGTCGATTCCTTCAGGTAAGGCGTAGTTTCGAGGAGGACTATTTTCTCTTACTTCTAAGTTTTCTGCAAGATTTTCAGGATTTTCAAGGTTTTCTAAGTTTTCTTGAATGTTTTCAGCGTTTTCTGCAAGATTTTCAAGTTCTCGTAATTGGGCTTCGACTTTTTCTTCTTCGAGTCTTTCTTTGAGCTCTTCTTGTCTTGGTTCTTCTTTGGCTTCTTCGAGGAGAGCCTCGTCAACAGCGAGTCCGGAGTAATAAGCACTTAAGTTTAACAGGTTTTCATTGGATTCAGGGAATGTTCTGGCGAAGACGGGCTCTGGAATTGTTTCTTCTCTTTGGGATATACGGTTTCGATGAAGAAGCATTTGAAGAAGGTCGTCACTTTCGAACTCGTTCCACATTATTCCGCTTGGAAGGTTTTCTTCGAGGTCTCTGAAGATGCTTCGATAGTTGAGGAAAGGCTGCACGTTTTCTTGATCTAATAGAGCCCTTTCTGCCATTATCATATGTAAATTACGGTTTTCTGCACGTCTGGGAAACTCTTGCTCTTCTTCTTCTAGGTCGTCTGCCCAGAACTGCTCAGTATTCCAACTTTCAATAACAATATCCTGAAGATGGTCTTGATTTTCTTGACTTTCACTCGAAGCCGCTTCACTTTCCTCAAGGACTTCATCATCTTCAACCTGTTCCTCACTTTCACTCTGTGAACTTTCATGAAAAACCTCGATAGGAGCTTCAGAGTACTCAGCAGGTTTATAATTTTTCAAAGCAAAATTCAAGCTATACTTAGTAAGCAATTCTAAAGGTGCAAGTAAAAGATTAAGTACAGAGCTTGCTTTTTTGAAAGAAAGGTCCACTCCTCTAACACTTTCACTGAGATATCTAGGAATCCCGTACTTTTCATTAAGAAACATGCGAGCAAGTTCAACAGACCCAGAAGGAGTAAAAGGAAGTTTCGGCGGTTCTCTTAAAATCTGCATTAAAAGAGTAGCAGTACATCTAACTAACGTCAAAGCTTTTTCATCCTGAAACCAACTCTTTTTAAGCTGTTCAGCCAAGATAACCTTAAACTCTTTAATCACCAATTTTCGAGCAGAAACAACTCCTGAGTTTCCATCAAGAAAGACATGATTATAAGTTTCACTTAAAGGCGAGTCAGGATTTTTAAAGGTCTGCTTCAAGAGAACAACTCTCAAAAGTCTCACAGTTGACTTGATCCAGTTTTGGTAAACATCTGAACGAACTGAGTTGTTTGAATGAGGATGTCTGAAGGTTAATTTGTCTTTTTCAAGCTTTGGGGAAAACTTGAATGGGATGATGTTTCTGAGAAGGTGACTCAGCACTGGACGACTCTGCTCTGAACCTGATGAAAAGTCCTGGCAAGGAAGAGTGACTTGCACGAAGTCGTTGATCAGTCTTGGGTAGGCTTGTAATACGTCTGCTAGAACTGAGACTAGTTTTTCGCAGGTTGTGAAAAGACCTGATGGCGATTTCTGTTCCTTTTGAAATACTTCGCAAAGGACTTCTGCAAGAGTTTTCACGACATTCCATCTTTCTGCAGTGATCTCTGCTCGGTTTCGATTTTTTTCAACGCAGACGGTTTGTCTTCGGACTACCATGCACGCGTTTTCAAAGGCTTTTCCGAATATGAAGGAAGATCGCTCGATTTCGTTTTTGAAACCTTTGAAAAAATGGTCAAATGATGGCTTTTTTTCAGCTGCGGAAAGAAGAGACATCTCGAATGATGATTGGAGGATGAATGGGTCTTCGCATAATTGCTTGATAAGCCCATTCCAAGATGTTTGCAAAGACTTATTAAATGTTTCCGACTTGCTAACCGGAAGCAAGAGTAAAAGTTTCAATCCATTCATGGTGAGGAACTCTTTAGCCAGTACTTCAGTGAAAGTTACAGTATTTAAAAGATTCACCAGGCTTAAAAGTTCATTTTCCGAGAGTTTCAGTTTTTCTGAGTTCGAGGTGAAAATTGAAAGAATCTCAATGATCGGGTAAATAATTTCCACATTTGCTGTTTCTCCTGACTTAACCAACACGTCCATAATTGAGAATAAACTCGAAACCCATGGTTTTTGAAGGTTTTCTAAATTCGCTTTTTTTAAAAAGTTGGTTGCGTGGATTAAAAACGCATTTCCTTTCACGATTACCAAGATTTCAGGAATTCGAACACAGAGACTTTGTAAAACCTGGATCGCTGCGTTTAACTGTTCGAAAGATGCTGTAAATGTGCAGTCTTCTAGGTCTGCCATTCCTGTTGTTATTTCTTTTAAGTCGGACTCTTGAAGAAGCTCGTCTGCTAGTTTTCCGATTAAAAATAAGAGGGTTAGACCTATTTCGTCTTGCTCGTTTTCGTTTGTTAATGCGATTTTGCAGAGGAGGTCTGATACGCTTGTGTAGAGGGAGGGGATGAAGGCCAGGGCGTTGACTAGCTTAAGATGCAAGTTGCTAATAGCTGAAGGTACAGGAGCTTCCGGTTCCATGGGAAGATTCAAATCAGCAGCTTCAGGATGATTAAAAATCCATTCCATCGCCAATTCAATACTATTACTCGCAATAGAAATAAGTGCCTGTCTCGAGACTCCAGGTCCAAATCCCATATCAACAAGAGCCTTGACAGATTTCGGATCAACAACAGGTTTTTCCTTAGTCAAATTAGACAAAACCTTAAAAATTTCAATGACAGACTTCGCGAAATAATTAGAAACTTTTCCAGATTCCAAAAAGTTGATTTTTTCCAAAATATTCAAAACTTCCAACTGCATTTTTTTCATGATTTCTTTCGAATTTTCAATTCCAAGCGATTTTATCACATATTGTCCATAGTTGCCATTCAAGTACTTCCCACTGACGAGACTTTCCATGAACTTTCCACTAAGATGCCAAAGAATCTGAAGTCCATTAACAAGATGATAACTTAATTCCTTCTCCGAAGCGAGTTTAAAAGAGATTTCTTTCAATTCTTCCAGAAAAACAGTGAAACTCTGAACTCCTCCCTGACTGTAAAAAGTCATGACAATAGCAGGAGAAGATCCTTGTTCATAAAGCAGAACTTTCATGATATCCGACATCTGAAGACATAAATGGTAAACCTTCTGCTCAGTAAGAGGCTGTGTCAGGCGCATTACTTTCATACTTTCGTTGAAAACATGTCCTAAGGTGTTACAAATAGACAACATGGCTTCTTCATGCGAAGGTTGTCGACTACGGTTCGGAATTTTCATGGCAAGTCTAAAGATCCTTCTAATAGTGAGTTGGAAACAAAAGTACAAGTTTTCCTCAAGTGATTTATTTTCTTGATTCTCTAGCACTGAAATATCAAGACTTAAATTAAAAGCCTCACAAGTCTGCGGCTTTGCCTTTAAAGTCAAAAGTCTTGCCTGCTCAGCGATGAGGATTCTTAACAAATGTGAAAGTTTTACAAGCAAATCAGCGAATTCTTTGTGATTATTCGAAATACCGACCCAACTGTGAAGAATGACTCGAATGATCTCCAAGTAACAGTCACCTTCAGTCAGTAGATGAAGAAGGCCTTTTCGGTCAGCTTCAAGAACATTTGAAAAATCTTCAAGATTTGGAAGTAACCCGGCAAGGTCTTCGAGTCTTGAATAATAAGACTTGATTTTTTCAATCATCTTTCCAAGAACAGTGTTGAGTAGCAAAGAAGGCAGAGATTTCAAACATGCCGTCAATGAGTAGAACTCATTATTGTAGTACTTTGGAATCACTGGCAGCTTAAAAACATCTAAAAGTTTATCAAATCCTCCCATATTCACAAATCCTTTCAGAATTTCAGTGTTTATCGTAAAGACCTGTGAAAAAATCCTCCCTGTATTCGAGATCTTACAGAAAAATTTTTCCTCATCTGAAAAATCCTGTTGAAGACTTTGAACTAGTCCGACGAAGCCTTCAATCATTCTTTCTCGCATACTAGGAACTGATGTGATAAGTTCTTGAAGGCATTCTCCGATGTTTGTTGCGACATTTGTTGTGATCAGTTCACTATCAATGTTCCCCAGGGCTATTAGCATGTTTTTCACTATCACGTTTCCTTCTATTGCACGGCCGCCGTCCAGGTTGTACCCGACGAGGCACAAAAGCCGAGCAAGAATTTCAATGAACTTCGAAGAACTAGGAACAGGCGGCTTGAATGAGTCAATTGAGTCGATGAAGGTCAGGATCAGTCCGTTGCTCACCAGTTCTGAGACTATCACCGGGTTGTCTCCTACCAAGTGTGTGATAATGATTATAGCTTCTTCGTATATCTCGTATCGCCGCTTCGCAAAGACTTCTTTTAAAGATGCGACTACCCCTGAGTCCATCAATGCTCGACTTTCAGCACTATCGACTCCTGGAACTATCTCAAGTTTTCCCATCACGATTCGAATCACCTTTAAAAGATTTCTTATCAGTAGAGCTCGCTGAGCGCTCGCTGGGTTATTCGAACTTTCACTTTCATTAGTAAAGATCTTCAGTTGTATCTGTGTCAAAGTGACACAAGTGAGAAAGCCATCAACTTCTTTAAACATGTCTAAAGAATGAGGGACAAGGTTAGACAAGACCTTAACAGCCTTCACAAGAAGTGGAAGTGAATGAAAAGTATTACCTCTGACAGGAACTTCACTATTTTCACTATTTTCCACATTTTTCAGCAAGACAAGTAAAGAGCAGGTCATTGCAGGAAGATGTGAAAGGTCAACTCGATGCTTGCATTCACTCATGACCCCCGCGAGGTCCAAAACAGCTGAAGCGAGTTCTTCATCAGTTTCAACAGTGGTGAGATCTCTCAAAAGACACAAAAGCATCGAGTTCCAAGATAAAATCGTGTCATGAGCGACGACTGCCAATTGTGAGTTGAAAGACTCGTGTCTTGAATTGTCCAACATTGCAATGATTGACCCGACTAAGCTCAAGGCTGAGATTTGAACAGTTCCTTCCTGAGGCGTTCTGATCAACTCGCTTAAGGCTGGAAGAAGCCAAATCTCGGGAAGGGTCTTGCAGAACTCTTGGATTAGACCTGATTCTGGGTAGAGCTGAAGAAATACACTCAGGGCCAATAGTTGGCAAGCTACCATTAGAGGACGGTCGGATAGGATGTCTAAGGATGTGTTGGTTCTTTCTCGGTTTAGAGCTGTGAACTTTAGACCTTCTGGTATTTCTTTTGTTTCTTCTTCTCCTTGTATGAAGGGAATCTTGCTTAGGGGTGATGAGGAACAGAGGTCTTGAAGAGCGACTGGAGAAGGGTTGTTTAGATTCGACCCCAGTCCTAACACGTAGAGTTTATGAGTCAGGTCTAGATGCTTAACCTTGATTCTGTACGACGAAAGCACTTTCAAGAGTTTTAAAGTTTTGAAGACTACTGACCAGCTGGGACTTTCAAGCAATTGACTCAACTCGTCCACTGAGTTGTACAAGGCACGATTATGAACATGCAGCAATACCAAGCAGGAAAAGTCCAGAAGGACTGAAAGAGACGCGTAATCCGAAGACTGGTGAAGAGGCAGGAAGAGGGAATCCACTCGGTTCAGGATACCGCTTAGACCTGACAGGTCGTCCAGCTCTTCCCATTCCCACTCTTTCTGACATGAAAGCGCTTTCAGAAAATCTTGGTCGGTAAGAGATTGTAGAGAAGATACCCACTCGCTTATACGTTCTGAGACTATTACATTGCTCTCTAGAATCTTCATTTTTACATTAGATTTTTTGGATTTGAAATATGAACATAAGGCAGAAATAGAATTATGGGATGGAAGGTTGGATGTTTTAGGGGCTAGAGTCTGACAGAATAATAGTTTAGATCAGGATAGAAAATGGATTTGTATTGTAGATTATCCTAAAATATTTTTTCAAATGTCACAATATAATCCCTATTCTCCCTCAATCTCCAACACCTCTCCAATCTCAAAAGCCAACCCTTTACCTAATCCTTAAAATTCTACTTAAGCTAATAACTTCATAAGTGAATCCTTCAAACACTGCAATTTTTCCTTGCTCTGTTCAGGTGTTTCCCGATACAACTTATGAACAAGTGCTCTTTTGCACTGATCTAAAACAGGAGCATCAAGTCCGACTTTTTCCTTCAACAGTTTAAGCCACTGGTCTCTGAAGGACTTTTGATTATACTGTTCAAGTGCACAAATGACGCTGACAACAGAGATGACAAGTGGAGGGAACTGGTTAAGAGAATAGTCACAATAGCACATCATAGCAAAAGAATTACTTCTTTCAATGATTTTCGTGAAGTCGTAGTTGACCCCAGTGATGTAAAGAAGCTGCTTTGAAAGCTCTGCCGCTGTTGGCAGCTTTAAGCACCACTCGCATTTTTGAAGTAAGAATATTTCGGTCGCTTGAAGGTCTTCTTTCTTGTAGATGTGTCCACAGTGACGAATTGCTTGTTCTAAGGGAAAGTCGATACTGTCGTGGAACTTTATTGCCACCATTAGGCTCACGATACCGACCAACTGAAGTACTGCACGTTTCGTGTGGACTGTCGCTAGAAAGTTGTTTATCAGGGTTATTGTCAGCTGGATTGTTTCGATACTTGCTCGGATCTGCTCACCTAACTCGACTACCCAGTAAACCAACTTATCTCGCATCCAGGACTCTATTTCAATGTCCGGGTTGTTTCGCATGTAGTCACCAATTGATGGCATGTTTCGCTCTAGTTCTAACATGTAGGATAACACATCTGTGTTGTAGTCATGGACGTATAACTCGCGCTTTGAAAGCATTTAAAGTTTTAGGTTTAAATTATGGAGGTTTTTCTTTAGGTTTGGATAAGAATTTCAATTAGGGTTTATCAGATTTAGAGAAATTAGAATTTTTAGATTGGTGAAGGGATCAAATTTGATAGATTGGAGTATTAGGCAATTTTTGGAGGTAATTTGGAATGATATAAAGAAAATTGTGATAATTTTTAGGATTTAGCAGGTAATTTGGTATTATGTAGAGAAAAATTAATATAATATAGAATTTATCATTATTCAATTTATTACGGATTTTAGATAGATTTAGTGATGTACTTATTTAGTTTTATAAAGTATATAATTAAATTATTTGAAAATTTATGAGAGTTGGAGTATCATATTAATGATAATTTTTAGGTTTTGTATCATAATTACTTAGATTCATAATTATATACTTAAAAATAGTAGAGAATGTTAAGAGATATTGAAAACACCACTTTAATTATTGTTTAAGGAATGTTTATATAATTTTTTTTGAAAATTTGATCCTTTGAGTATTTTTGGATTAATTTAGAAGGATACTTAATTTAGGTATTTGGATTGCATCATAAACATCAAGGATATAGTCTTAGATGATTTTTATTAAATTATAAAAAACTCTTTTCATTCATTTTGTAGAATATAATAATGGCGATGTGTATATATTAAACTATTATTAAATAATTGACCAAATTTTTGGGATGTTAAAGAAATTATGAAAGAAATATCCATTCAAGTGTTAAGAATTCTCCACGAGCTTAATATATTCTAGTTCTAATATTAATAAAATGAACTTTGAATTTAAATTTACTTAAAAACTTCATGAGAGAGCAAAATTCTATATTAAAAGTTTATTAAATTATATCATAATAACTATTGTCACATAATGCAGGTGTGTAAAATCTGAAATATTTTACATTTTTCGCAGAATATCAATCTATTATTATATTATCATTTGAAATAATTTATAAGAATTAGTCTAATTTTAGAAATGCAATATATAATTTTCATTGATCGATTATTCCTAGTAATACCAATTTTCATCAATTCAAACGTTATCCAATCCTATCTTTTTGTGTTATTACTTTGTATTAAAACTTCGAAACAAGTATTCCAGTAGATCTCAAATATTCTTTCATAAAATTTTATTGAATATACATATGTGACAAATATACTCAATTAAATTAAAACCTTTTTCACAATGTCTTTCTTCCTCATTCCTTATCTTTACTACCAGGATATCCAACTTCATTCTTTTAATTGAAGTTTAAATTTTAACTTAAGAGTGTCTTTTTTTTCATACTGGGATAAATTTAGAGCAAAACTAGAACTAAATAAATTCTTCTTTAAATTCTTTAAAATTGTAGAAGGTTTAGAGTTCGTTTCTTCTATATTTTAAAACAAAATATGGAATAATTGAATAATAGATTACAATCCATAAGATTTTTGACAATTTGTATGGAAATATAGAATAGTATATTGTATAAATTTATCATTGAGTTGTAAATTCTTTTGTTCATCTAGTTTCATTGAAAATAACTGTATATTTATATCGTGTTTATTTTTAAACATAATAATCAGCTAAGATCTCATGTAAAATTCCATCTCTGATCAACCCAATTCTGATAAGCATAATCATAACCAAATCATTCATAAGTCTTTTAAATATATAACTTTTAGACGAAGTAGCTCAGGTAATGTAAAGTTTTTTATATTTCAGATATTCACTGATTCACTAGTTGCATACCTGTGTATAATTCTTCTGTAAATTTAGAATTTGTACTTCAATAAGATGATTCTCGATTTTACATGTTTCAAATGAGTGTATTATAAATTACTTAAGTGTTAACTCCTCTAATGATCATATCAGAGCTTCCACTAGATATTTTGGTGCTCCTCGCTCAAAGATGCTGATTTTCTTGCAAATATTTACAAAATTTTCAACCTGGAACGATGAATGTAAGTTCTGATTCATTTCCACAACTTTCTGGACTAGAGTTCCAAGGCTGAAAATAATACTAGAGTTCGAGCTGCGACCAAGTTTCACTTCAGGTGCTAAGTAATCATCCTCAATCTCATCCGAAGACTTCAAAAGCATTTTCAGTTTCTTTTCACAATAGCCAAAACAACTAAGATCAAAACTTCCAAATTGTGAGTCCTTGAGCTGAATGATTTCAACCATTGCCAATATTTCCATTACCACTAGTTTAAACTCATGAGAATCGATATTTTTTATTCTCTCTTCTAGAGTTTCATCAAAATTCCTATAAATAACTATACAATTCTGGCCTTTATTGATGAATCCTTCAATTTTTATCACAAATGAGAAGCAGAGAACTTTATTGAACTGAAATCTTGCATTCGCGGTTTGAGTGGATAACTTAATGCTTGTTGTGTTCTGATAGTTGTGCATGTTTTCATCAAAGACCTTGGAAAGTTCTGTAAAGTTTTTTTCTTGTGATAATTTTATAAGGTTTTCGTGAATAATATTTAAAGATTCACGCTTAATAACTTTTTTATTAATAAAATCTTTGAATTCTTTGTCATTCTTTTTTTTATGCTTTTTTCTCTTATTTTCGATTTCGATTTGTGTGATATGTTTTCCTACAATGCTGTCTAAGTACTCATGAGTTATTCTTGGGTAGATTTCGATTATTTCTGAAAGAGGGACTTCGTATGTGAATACTGGCTTTTCTTGGAAAACTTTCATGTATTTCAAAAAGTAACAAGGCTTGAAACCAAGATAGTACTTTGAAAGTTCTAATGCTATTTCACTTAAAGCATTATAAAGCTCGTTTTTCGATCGAAACACATCTTCAAGCCTTTCAGTTGGATTTTTTACAAAAATAATAAGTTGATTATTACCAAAACGAACAGATTTTGTGAGGAATCTTGAGATAAAGAAGGTAGTTGCTTTATCTTCATCTAATCTTTTGAAAATTTCTTTTGTCTCTCTCAATTGTGTTTCTGATACAATTAGATCAATCTTTTTGTCATTTTGGACATTTGGCTTTATACAGACTTTTTCACGCATATTATTTACAATTGAAATGAAGTTATCGACATTAGGAGTTATCTCTTTGTTTAGGATTTCTTGTAGAATTAAAAATATGCTTCCATTGTACTTGGATATTTCCATTGCATAAAAAGTTGACACGTACGAAATATTTTTTTCAAGGTAAAACTTTCCTCTAAAGTCGTTTTTGTTGAGAGAAGCCATAAAAGCTTTCAAATTTTTAATAATTTCAATATTAGAGGGTATTTTCAGCTGAAGTGAGAACTCTAACCGTACAATCCTTCTTTTTACAGATATTTTTGAGACAATCATGACTTGTGGCCGGGTTCTGGTGGTGGAACGATACTCAAAATAATCATCGGATTTTATAAAAAATTTTTGAACCGTTTTCACGTCATAAAGAATCAATATATTGTGAAAAATTTCATTTAGAATCAGCTTATCCTCTTCCAAAAAGGTGGTTATTTCGTTTGCTTTGTTTATAAGTGATAGAATATTCAAATTTTCATCATAATTAAACATATTCGGGTATCTTTCTGAATGAAAACTAACTAAAATTGAACTTTTGAAGCACTGATTATTTACTCTCAAATTTCTTATATTTTTTTGGCGCTGCAAAGGTTCATTGTTTACAAATGTTGCATTATAATTAATTTTCGCTTTAAATTTCTGTGCTTCACTGTCACTCATCTTGTAAAACAAGTACAGCACTAATAATATAAATTTATTGAAAATTACCATATGAAAAGGTGCAACATCTAATGTTTGCTCAAGGTCTTGGTATGGTTTATGTTCTAAAATCGTAAAATGATCATCTGCCGGATTTATTCTTCGAGTATTGAAATTTTGGAAGAGTTCTGACTTTGCTTTCGATTTGTCTGCCATCTATATTTTATTATATTTTACATATACTAAAAATATGAAGCTCTGATAATAAAATTTTTAAAGACAGATACCATCATCAGCAGTGTAATCATTATTTCATATAACTTAATTATTTATAATCAAAATTTTCACATAAACCCATCCAAAAATCTAAAAATCTTTACCTTAATTAAATAGCCTCAGTTCCTCTTCAGCTTGTTTTTTTATCTCATGAATATTCGCCAGCCTAATCATCATCGCTTTTTCTTCCTGCCCTTTAGCATCCATAATCACTTCAATTTGCTTCCTGATGAAATTCTCCTGTTCCACCTTCTTATTATAATCAAACTGAGCCTTTTTCTGCTTAATATCCTGCAAAAGTTGCAGTCTAAAGTTTCCCTGTTTACTACTTTCCAGAACAGCCTCTTTAAGTTTTCGATTATATCTCCTCTTCTCCAGATCCTGCTGATAACTTTTCCTTTTCATATGTTCCTTCCACGCACGTACCCTCTTCCCCTGCTTATTCTTAACCTGAAACAATTCAATCATAGTCATATTCATCTTTTCCTGATGAAACTCTTTCGAAATTCTACAATTTTCCTGCAACTCAAACAATTCCTTCTCACTTTTATCAATCTGAATGTTTTTCAAGTGTTGATCCTCAAGATACCTAGTCCGGGTCTTGTAAAGTTCGTCGATTTTTTCCCTGGTTTCTAAAATTCTCTTCGTAGCTCTTTCTTCTTCGAACTTAATCATTCGAATGCGATTTTCAATAAGGCGAGTTTCTTCTTCGACATTAGACCTGGCTCTTTTTGATGAAGAATAAATAACTCGAGTATTCGGTGCTTGAGACATAATTGAATTTGAATATTTAAATACTGTGGACTGAAGAAATAACAGAAATTTAGATGATTTTGATTAGGAATTATTTCAATTGTTTTGGGAATTTTTCAGGGGATAACGATTGAATCGTTTAATTTAGAAAAATGGGATCTGGATGCGCTTGTCAAAGTTCTATTGAAAATGACGCTTCTGATAGAATTCGTCTTCATCGGCAAGGAAATCTAACGTTTTATATTCATGGTAGGATTTAAGTAGAGAGGCTGGCTTCTGGAAAAGGATGCAAAAAAACACCGGCTTGGCAGACTTCGCTTTCTAAGGAAGAAATTGATGTGAAAATCAAGGAGTTCTGGGAAACTCGGGTTGAAGGTAGCCCGCTGATTTGGACTGTACTGCAGCAAGCTTGCGCTGAGCCTGATCCTGATAAGGCAGAGTCCCTGGTGAAGACCTACGGTCTCACACTTCCCAGCGGTCTTCTCCAACAGACTTACGATCCCCAAGGGTGTAGATACGACCTACCACCATTCGTGATAAACCCAGCAGTAAAATACGGAGAAACCAAACTTCCCCCAAAGCCCACTTCTCCAATAAAAATCTCAAAACTTCCTCTAATCTTCCGAGCAGCAGGTCGAACAGACATAAGCCTAACCTGCGACAGTACCGATTCCGTGATAAAAGTGAAAGAAAAGTACCAAGAAGCCCTAAACCAAAAAGCCTCCCTTCGATTTTTCTTCAACGGGCGTGAGTTAAAAGACGACCAACTAATAGGCCAGAGTCCAATTCAAAGTTCATTTGTAATCCAGGTCTTCATTAAACCCTTATAAGTCTATTAAGCTAGTTTCACCCTCGACTTCTGAACATCAACATGTCTAGTCCTGTCAAGTATCTCCTGAGTCTTGCTAATATAAATCATGTCAAGCGAGCCTCTCAGTTTACTTTCCATGTTTTCCACCAAGGCGATCATGTGATAAACGTTCCCTTCAGCGAAAAGGTCCGAGCAAGGCTTATGTTCCTGTTGTTGTCTTGTAAGTGCTCCGCTTAAGTTAAGCCCTCCGAAAGAGGCCTGCTCGCTGTTGATCGCCAAGTAGACTGTTGAAGTGATGTTGAAACGAACTGCTTTTGACTGGCTGTCGAATTCCGCCTGGATCAGGTTCGAACTTTCCCAAGAGGCATTAGTGATTCCTTCACCAGGGTCACAGTCTTTTTTTATGAGAAAGGCGCATGCGAAGGCTGTTCCACTTACTTCCCAGAAATAAACACTGGAAACTCCTCCTTCATAGTAAAGACGACGGTACTCGTTGAACACTTCATTTGCTTTGACTTCTAAACGACGAAGAGGGTCACGTAATGGGAAGGCCTCTGATGTCGCTGGCTGGTATTGGTTGGAAATAGGACAACGGTAGCTACGGCCGTCACGGTTGTACTCGCATAGAATAAAATCACCACCTGTCTGAAGGCATTGACTGATTTTCAGTGGCTTGTCCACACGTTGACATACTTGGTCTACTACTTCTGGATTGTCGATCAGGCGGTTTAGACCAGCTAGACTTTTATCACTCAAAGCTGGGGGCAACCTTCTCATAAGAGTCAAGCTAGAGGTCAGAATTTCACTCATTATAACCTTTTTTTTTCTATTCTAAATCTTTACTATTAAACCCAAACAAATCACTTCAAAGTCAATACCATGTCCTTCAAACACAATCTCAATAGTCCCTTAAATATAAAAATGGGTACAGTTCCAAGAGAAGTTCTGAAATGGCTTCACAGTCTAGACCTGGCTTATTCAGTGAAAAATCCTCGTCGAGATTTTTCAAATGGTTTCTTAGTCGCTGAGATTTTTTCCAAGTTCTTCCCAAAGGAAATCAAAATGCACAGTTACGACACAGGCCAGAGCATTGCAGCTAAACTCAGCAACTGGGGCCTTCTGGAGAAGTTCTTTCGTAAAGAAAACGTGAATATCTATAAAAGTGACTGGGACCCTGTGATTTACTCGGCTCCTGATGCCGCTTCTAAGATTTTAAAGAAAATTTATGAGTTTCTCACGAAAAAACCTGTCGAAGAACCTCCTGTACAGCCTAGGCCTCATCCGAAGACTGGCTTCGCGCCGACTGTTTATGGAAAAGATGATGCTAAGTCGGTTCAGTCGAAGACTCATCAGTTGTTTGCGGAGGAAGTCAGTGAAACTGATGATGTTCCTTTGCCTGGAGATGTTAAAAGTAATTTAAGGAAACTTCCACATGGGAATACAAGACAGATGGATAAGGTCGCTTTGAGGCAAATGCAGGGAATTGAAATTAGGGAAGTGGAAGTTAAACCTATTGATCGCAGTGTGGCTCAGATGAGGGCTACGAAAAGTATGAGCATGCAGAAAAGTATGAATGAACCTAGCTTCTCGGCAAGTGCTCGTGGACCTGAAACTGCTATCAAACATGCTCATTCTAATAATTATGAGTTGATTAACTCGGTCAATAAACCTATTGTGGAGATTATGAGTGATCTTATGACTGATGCCTTGAATTTCACACAGAGGAATCAGAGTGATTTGGCTGAAGGATTGCAGGCTTCAGACCTAGGTAAGTACTTCTTCCAAAACATAGAAAACATATCACCCGAAATAACCTCAGCCTTCTTCGATTTCCTAAACAAAAAAACCTCCATAATAGCCGACATCTGCCTAAAAATATCTCACGAGTTCTGGATGCTCTTTTCCTTATCCTTCCCCGCTTTCGAGCGTCTTTCAGTAGGTTCAGACCAATTTTTACATTTAATGGAGACTCTTTGTCTAATCGGTGAAAAAATGTCAAGTTTAGACCCTTCAGGTACGGAGACTTTATTTTTCAAATACGTTCTTCGAAGATCATCTGACTTAATGTTAAAAAACCAAGGAAAGCGAGAAGTAGTCTGCCATTTGCTTTACTCTTTCATAGTATCAGATCCTCAAGTCCGGATTCGAGGAATCCAGAAGTTATCCGAGGTGCTTCCAGGTTACCACGAGCTAGTGAAGTGCCTCGCAGTTTTCATCAAATACGACAAGGACTACAACGAGGACCTGCACGACGTCTTCATTTATTACGGACTACTCGGACTAGAGCATCCTTCTGCATATGTGAGGACTGCAGCACTTGCAATCTTCAGCAACATCTCAGTCCTCAACCATGTCCCAGTCCTTTCAATAGTCCCCCAGTTGCGGTTTCTCGCGCAGGATAAATGGTGGGAAGTCCGAGGACAGGTCTTACAATGCGCTGGGTCTTTACTTTCTCTTATTGATAACTCTTCTGATGACAGTGGGACTTCTGAAACTATTTACAATTTAAAAGAAATTATTTATTCTGTCTTTCTTCCTGAGGAAAATAAAACTGTTTTGAGAATTGGACTGGTTTATATCGCCCCAGCTCTTCATAAGTACCCTGAACTTGCAGATAGGTATGTTGAGTGTTTTTTAGTCATTCGAGATGACTTCCGAAGAACACTTTTAGAAGTGCCTGACGAATCACAGACACAAACTTTGATTGATGAGACGACTTTAGTATTTGGAACGAGTACTCAAAGATATAAAATTAAAGGATGTCCTTTGTTTTGGAAGAGTTCCACTGTCGCTCTTGCCCTGGCGAACAATGTGAGAAATAACAATCTTCAGAATCTAGAAGAGGCTCATATTGATATTTTATATGCCTGTGTTCGAAGCGAATTTGATGAAAAAGCTGTCTGGGTGGAAGTGTTCGAGAAGATCAAAGACCATTTGTGTGTCGCGCTTTGTGAACCTGAAGTCTGTGAAAAAGCTCAGGAGATACTTAAAAAGTTCTTCACTGCAAGTGAAACTTATGAAACTTGTCTCGTCGCAAGTAAAGAAATCTTGTTGAAAGCTCTTTGCTTTATTTTTACCAATGAAGAACCTAACAGCATGGCCTCAGCTGAAGGACTGATGAAAGGTCTTTACTATGAAAATAGTGTTAAAATGATTCAAGATTTCGTCAGAATGATGGTCAAGAACTTTCAAGAAAAATATCCAGAAATCTACGGCAAGTCGCCGATGGCCACGATATTTAGTTAAAGTTAATCATGTCGAATCTTCAGTCTTGCTCTCCTCTCCCTTTGGACGAGTGATTGATGGCTTGATCGTTGAATTCACAGCTTTTTTTATTCGATCTTGAAGACTTTTCTTAGAAATACGTTCGCGATATTCTTCACTCATTTTATAGTCTTTCATTAATTTTTTCACTGAAAGGGGAGAATTGTTGATTGAGATTCGGTTCAGCAATGACTGGTTCTCAAGAATGATTCTTTCGGATTCTTGCTTTTTGTAGCGATTTGTTAGAGTTTTTGATGGAGGAGTAGAGGATGTCAGTAAAGGAGATGATTTTCTTTCGGAGATGAATAAAAGACGGTTGAAAAGTAACTTGTTTTCTCGGTTTATCTTTTGTGAACGCTCTGCTTCTGACTTGCGGATACTTGAATAAGTCTCGAGAGAAGTGTTTATTGTTTTTGGTTCACGGTTTTTTATGGTTTTCAACTTTTCTTTGTGGATTTTTAGAGAAAATTGCCTGTTCCATTCACTGATGAAGTTTTGATGGATCATTAGATAATTTTAATGATTTTATTAATTGTAGTTGGGTCTTTTGATGGGTAGTTAGATAATTTTAATGATTTTAGTAATTTTAGTTGATCTTTTGATGGGTAATTAGATAATTTTAATGATTTTATTAATTGTAGTTGGGTCTTTTGATGGGTAATTCGATAATTTTAATGATTTTATTAATTCCACTCGGGTCTAGAGGAATATTTGCGTTTTAGGTTTAGCTTTGGGATCAGGGATGGAAGTTTACTGATTTTTCTTTGGAATCGCTCTGGGTTTGGCTTTTTATGGTCTTGAGAGGAGTGCTGGGTGTAGAGGTTTAGGCAGGATTCTGACTTTAACTTCAACAGTTTCTTTTGAAGCGGTATGTTTCCAATTGTCTCGGAGATCAAAGAGTCAATTCTTTCGATTGATCTCCCGATGATTGGATTGTTTACCTTTCCATACTTTCCCCTAGATTCAGTCCGATATATCTGATGATACTTATTCGCAGGAAGAGTTTCTTTTAAAATCGCATAGTTCTCTTTTATCTTAAACGACCCATCTCTCTGTATTTTTTCTAGTTTATCTTTAAATCTTTCACGAAATGTCTGAGAATTCATGTCTGTTGATGCAATTTCTAATAGAATAGCGATTCCCGGTTGATTATTAGATTGTTGAAGATAATGATGAATAAACTTTCTTAAATCTAATTACTTTATGGATGGGTTATGTCCTTTCTGCCCTTACACGCTAAGAACATTACGATGTAGCAAAGTCCAATGAAAAGTAAGAACCCTCCCATTATGTATTGGTAAATCTGGTTTCTCAGGCATAAAAATCCAACTCTATTTGGATCTTACATTATGTAAAACACTCCTCGGCCGAATAGGTTTCGGATAAATAGAAACCGGATCAATACAAACTTTAGAGGAACTTCGGCAGCGATGATCAATATCCCGAAAAGACTATTTATAGGTTACATGTAGTATATTGGAAGCACTATTGTAATCGGGTCACTCATCGTAAAGCCTAGTACATCAAGTACTCCGACAACTAGCAAACCTGCCCCAACCAAAAAACTAATAGCTTTAAAAAGATATGGCCACTTTGACTTTTCTGCTACTTCTCCCATTTATTAATTCTACTAAGAAATCATCTGATTTGATTAGTGATGATTTATTTAGACCAAGCTGCAATATTATTTTCTGGTTCACACTTTTCCAACACAAAAAATAATCTCCTACACCTTAATATTCAATAACTTCAAACAATTCTAATAAATTAATTCCCCTAACTAACCTCCTCCTTATCCACTAATCAAATCACTAACACCCTAAACTTCCTCATCTTCCTTCCTCATCTTTCCATAACTTAATCTCCAGTTCAAACGTTTAATAATTTAACAGTTACATCATGGAAGAAGAGTCAATATACAACCTGATCCCTAAAGAATACATTCCTCCACCAAAGCCAAAGATGCATAAATCAAAATACCCTCACGACACTCCCCCGACCTACAGCACCTTCTGGTAACACCCAAACAGCCTTGGAACGACATCAAAAAAGTGCAACAACATGGCAGGTGACTATTCAAATTTCGATGGAGCTCACAAAAACAACTCAGTTTCAGCTCACTTCGGCAAACCTAAAGGCGAACTCAAGCCTTCTCCAGACTCATTCAAAAAGAAAGGCACAGGAACGATGGTTCTTCCAGAGGCCACTAAATTCGAAAGATCCGCATCAAAAGACCGAAAAC
The DNA here is from genome assembly GCA_006503475.1 of Stentor roeselii. Classification (NCBI taxonomy): domain Eukaryota; phylum Ciliophora; class Heterotrichea; order Heterotrichida; family Stentoridae; genus Stentor; species Stentor roeselii. The sequence goes on along the minus strand of RSEH01000016.1, from coordinate 198,680 downwards.
CTGCTGTTCCGAAAAAGGACGAGGCTCCGATTTTAGGACTGAAAACTGAGAAAAATTTCATTGTTTCAAATGCAGTTGAAGTTATTTTAAAACCGGCGAAAAAAGAAGAAGAGGCGAAAGACCCGTTGAAGAAGAAGACTTATGGAAAAGTGCCTCAGTATTTACAGAAAGTAAAAAATGATATTGAGGAAGAGTATAATACTTTAAAGCAACTTAAACAGGAGCAGATTGATGAGGAGGATAGACAAAAGTTTCTGATGTCTGCTGAGGAAATTGATGCTTTGAAGGATGGCTTGAAGAAGAAATGGGAGACTGTGAATAAGGAGTATCAAACTATTACGCATATTAGGAAACCTGATACTCAAGGGTTGAAGAGGAAGAAGGAAAATTGTGAGAAGGAATTGGCTCAGATTGAGAAAGACTTGGCATTGCTGGAGAAACCTTTCGTCTTTGTAGACACCACATATTAAGTAAGTCCGAATTTCATTACTTTTTTAATTTCATTTTTCTCCAAATCAAAACTCCAAAGAGAGCAATCATCATACTTTCCAAAAATCAATTTCTTCTCAAACAAAACAGGGCTGAACTGACTCCACCAGTTCCCAGTTGGAATATTTTTACTATTTTTAGTTTCAGTCATATCAGTGCCGCCCTCACATAACTTATCCTTTTGAAAAACAATGACCCTTTTATTGCAAACAAAAGAAGTCGAATATTTGAAATTAACCTGAAGCTTCAAAGACAATATTCCAAACTCTCCTCTACTAACATCAAAAAACTCAATATCTCGATGATCTCCAACCAAAAATATCTGATTTTCAGTGCTGCTGGCAGTGAAGGCGCTTCGAGGATGAGCCATTTCTCCAATATCAGTCCAAGAGTTTTCAACAATATCAAATTTTTCAGCACTTTTCAAGCTAATTTTCCCCTGATACCCTCCAAAGACATAAACAAATTTACCTTTTTTAATGACCGCAGGAAGACATCTTTCCTCATTCATCGGCTTTAAAGACTTATAGCAATTTTTGATTAAATCAATCTCATAAGTTTCTTTCGAGCAACTTGCCTGTACACTTCCTCCACAATAAATCAAGTTCCCTGCAGAGACCTCGCACCAGGCTCCGAGCTCTTTCAAATGAAGACCTGCTGGAAACGGGACTTTGTTGAACTGCAAAGAAGCTGAGTCCGCGAAGAAGATTTCATGTGATTTTGGGTTTATATGGTAAATTGTTGGAATCGACTTGAACGGGTCTTTCACGACGACAAGATTCGCGAAAGAGTCTAAAATCTGAACAACTTGATCATCTTTTACCTGAGAAAGAATAAATTTAAAGTCTTTTGAAACCAAGGCCAGGTCTTCATTAAAGCAGCGATTTAAAATCTCATCATCGCCTTTTACAAACTTTCTAGTTTCCAGGTCATTTATAAGTTTTTCTATATTTTCTCGAGCTAGTCTTGCTTTTTCTTTACATTTTAAGAAAGATTCTTTCAGAGCTTTTTCAATATTTTGCCTGGCTTTTTCAACAGAGGCTTCGAAGGAGTCGATAGTTTGAAGATTTTCTTTAGCACTTTGAATAAGAGTTTCAATGATTTTTTTCTTTTCGATGAACTTTTTCAAGTCATTTGCATCTTCAGTTAAAGAGTCGACGACTAAAGGTTCGATTGAATGAGGAAGTTCAGGTTTCTTGCTGATATGCGGGACAAGGCACATATGACAGAGAAGCGACTTTGAGTTTTGACAGATGCAGACCAAGTCAGCCTGTCTTTTGCATTCATTGCAAGAAGGAGGTTTTTTTTCCTGATATTCTTTAATGATATGTCTTACTCCAGGTACTCCAAGATGAGAAGAAAGACACTTCAAACAAAAGATCTGGTCTGATTCTTTACACAAACAACGAACACGAGGGAGTTCGTGACAGTTCAAGCAGGTGGCTTCCATTTATAATCAATATGAAAAAGTCCTTAATCACTATTAATTTTCCTTTGAACTTTTGTAGGACTTTTCATGCACTGCCTGTGCTCGACCACTGGGATCAGCTGCGACATTTGCCCAGTCAGTTCTAGGAACCCAGTAATCAACTGTGTTTTCTCGCTTCGGGTAAATAGACTCGAAAATCTCGCGATACCGAAGCGCTTCTTTGCTCAGTGGAGGGTTGACTGTGAATTTTTTCTGTGCAAGTTCGAGTTCTTCATCAGTGTATTTACTTGTTGCCACACTTACCAGGGTGTTAATCCAGTTATACCCGACGCCGTCACTGAACTGTTCCTTTTGTCGCCAAAGAATGTTATGAGGAAGGTACTCTGGTTTACCTGCTTCATTCACATCGAAGGCTTTTCTAAGGACATACTTCTCGATGTTGTCCTTTTTCTTCACCTGCGGGTCTAGGTCGATGGCGAATTCGATGAAGTCCTTGTCCAAGAAAGGAAATCGGCCTTCGACGCCCCAGGCCATGGTCGACTTATCAGCCCTGAGACAGTCAAACTTATTCAGATTAGCAGTCCTTCGATGGCATTCTTTGTTGAACTCGAGGTCGTCAGGAGCGCTAAGAAAGTAAAGATAACCGCCTAAGATCTCGTCGCTTCCCTCTCCAGAAAGCACCATTTTAACACCTGTTGATTTTATGCGACGGGCCAAGAGGTACATTGGGATACTTGCTCGAATTGTGGTGATGTCGTAAGTTTCAAGATGATAAATCACGTCGCGAACAGCGTCGAGACCTTCTTGAAGAGTGAATTTAAAGGAATGATGAAAAGTTCCTAAAAATTCTGCAACTTCTGAAGCTTTTTCTAGGTCTGGAGAACCTTCGAGGCCTACTGCGAATGTGTGGATTCTTTCTTGCCAAGGGGTTTGGATACTGTGCTCTTTTAAGAGCTTGCTTGCTATGCTGCATACTAAACTACTGTCGAGACCACCGCTTAGAAGCATGCCGAATGGAACGTCTGTCATTAGACGCTTTTTTACGGCTGATGTTAGAAGTTCACGGAGTTTTAAGTAGAGGGAGTCAAGGTTGATTGATTTTTCTGGGTTTATGAAGGGCCCTGATCGAGATAAGTGCTTTAGTTTCCAAGACCCTTGTTTGCTATTCGAATAATAATCAAAAATTTCAAAACTCCCTAAATCACCCATAACCTGTACAACACATCCAGGAGGAAACTGCTCAACCATATCGAACTCAGAAGGAATAGCTTTCATTTCAGAAGAAACAACTAAAGAGTTTTCACTGAAATTTCTAGCATAATATAAACTAGTAATTCCAATTGGGTCTCTAGCAGCGACGATTTTATTTCTTTCAGAGTCATACAAAACAAAAGAAAACTGCCCATCAAGACTTTCAAGGACTTTTGGGATGTTATCTCGATATTTTATGTACAAAGAAAGAATCACTTCACAGTCGCTTTGGGTCAAATAGGGAAATTCGGATAGTTCTTCTCGGATTGACTGATGATTAAATATTTCGCCATTCACACAGAGAACTATTTTTTCCCCATTTCCCAGATCGTGGATCAGAGGCTGGCTGCCACCGAAGGGATCAATTATGCTGAGACGCTCGTGGACCATCAGAATACTGAGCTTGGAGTTGTTTTCACTGAATGTTCCACTCCAGTCAGGTCCTCGATGGCGGAGTTTCTTTCCGCTTTCTAGAAGTTCAGTTCTTCGGAGATCAATATTCTTGGAAATCCCTTTAGACCCGCATGTACATCCACAAGTAGGGCAACTGCCTAATCCACTCTTGAAGAGTACATAAGCGAAGATGCCACACATCTTTTATATCCATTCATCTTTATCTTATCGCCAGTATGTCTGTAATCTTCTAACTATTACTATTAAAACACCCTCTGCATGCGTTCATGCTAAATAAGCCAGTCATCTTGTAACTATCTAAAAAGTAGTCCTCGTCTTCACTCAAGTCTTCACTATTCAAAGAGTTGGTCGGAGAATTGAGATGAGTGTCAGTTGTTTCACTTGTCATCGTGAACTGGTCTGAAATGTTAGACTGTTTGAATATTTTCAAAGAACTCGGAGCACTTTTCACTTTTTCTGCAAAGACAAGTTTTGAATACCTCTTCAGATCTTTTTTTTCACTCATTTCTTCCACTTTAGAATCTTTTTCACAAGGTAAACCTGAAATTATCTCCACTTTTCTCTGGAATTTCATTGAAAAGAAATAGAAAATACAGAAAGTCACTAAAAAAACAAAACAAAGTCTGACTTGAGGATCTTCTTGGCTTGAATCATGAAAAATCACAGTCAAAGGGAACATCAAAAGACCTGCTGAGGTCAGAACAATGACTGAAATGTCAAACTTAAACTTGCTGGTATTTTTTGACTTTGAAATCTCGAAGAAAGAACCGCTTTCTGGATTCAACAGGAATTCATTCGAGCAGTGAATGATTTCCAGGTCGTTTTCAAAGCAGGAAAAATCATTAAAAAGAATTCTTTGGATCATTATGGAAGATTCGCCCACATTTTTTATTTGAAATTTTTCATGATGCAATTCGCTTTCTTTGGCTACATTTTTTATTTCAAGCATCGGGCCTGCGACTTTGGCTTCGACTTGAACGAGGTCGATTATTTTACCGTCTGCGATAATTAAAACTTGGAATGAAAAACTACCGTTTCTTGAGGATTCGCACAGTATTGGACCTAATGTTGAGGATGACTCAGGTGCCACTAGCCCTGCTGAATTGGAAACTTTGCAGTGAAAGCCTGAAGATTTTTCAGAAGGTATCAAGATAATCTGAGAAGTAGAATGAAAAAAGTTCTGGTTTCGAAGTTCAAAGGTTACTGAACCTGCGGAGAATACTGAAAATTCTAATGAAAGGAGGCTTGGATTAAAGGACGAATAATCAACTTCTGAGAGGTCGAAACGAGTCGTTTCAAGGGATTTGTAGGAGGTTGACCTTGGTTGCAATGGAATTACACTATGATACACTTTGGGGATTAGATTTTCGAACTTTTGATTTGAAATTTGATTCTGATCGAATGATTCTGATCCCCTTGAGAGAGTGAAAAGGATTATCCAAAGAAAGGAATATAGTACAGTTATGCTTATCATAAAAACAACTGGTCTTTCCATTATTGTTTATTATTACCACTTGGAGGTTATCAGAACCACGTGGAATATTATAAGTAAAGAGTTTCAATTGATTAGATTGATTGAAACTTGTCTATTCTCACTACGACATCCAATTAAAATCCCCAACTAAACCAAAACAAATCCACCAAAACCTCATCTCTTATCAAAAAATCCGAAATCCATTCAAATCAAATCTAAATAAATTAACTAACTGATCCACAATAAACTTTTGTTATTCTCTCATCATTATTCCCCTGTTTCAAATATTCAATGATTCTCTGAGCGGGGGTGGGATAAGAAATATGCATAACTCCCGCATAAATAAAATCAGGTATCAAAGCCAATAAAGACCCAAGAATGACAACAATCCAAGTTTTTCCATTTCCCAGTACTTCAAAAAACAGTCCAGGGAACTCAGGCTGGAAAACCCTTGCAACGCTGACAGTATTGAGAACAATAGTCATACAATAAAACAACAAAAAGCTTAAAAATATCGTAAACCTGTCTAGTCCTTACAAAGATCCCCTCGGCCAGAACTGAGCAGTGATCAAAAGCTTTAAATTAACAGTATGAATCAACATAATAAAAGAAACAGTCGACATCCAAAACAAAGAAGGTCCTCTTCCATTACTTGACACTCCGCCTTCAACAGATACAACAGGAAGCCAATAAATCCAACAAGCTGAAAGAAAAGCAAAACCAATCCACCTCCAAAAGCTTCCAACGTTAAAGTAAAAAGACTTCTGCCCTGCCGAGTATAAATTACTGTAAACCAAAGAATCCTTCGGAGTCAAATCGCGCTCTAAAGTGAAAAAAGTAAGACAAGGCCAACTGGTCCAAAACGTGTTGTACATTGATGGAAGCCAGTCCAAGAAATAAATCTGCCCGCTGAACCCACTGAAAATAGCGAACCAAAGCTCGGTGAATACTGAGAGGAAGTTCTTGTAGAAGTAGTACATGATGAAAATTGAGATTCGGAAATAAGCGGATCGACCGTGGACTAATAGAAGAGGTTTTAAACTTTTGAATTGGCAGAAAGTGAATTCTGCTGCTTGAACTGCTTGGGTTCCTTCTTTACCTGCTATGCCTACTCCGATGTGAGCTTCTTGGATCATGCTCACGTCGTTCGCACCGTCACCGATTGCTAAGGATATCCATTTTCCGAATGTTGAGGAAAGACGAACGACGAACATTTTTTGTGAGGGAGATACTCGGCAGCACACGCAGGAGTTGGAAATGAATCCGAGTTTGAAGAATTTTTCTTTTATTTCGTTGTTTTCGAGGACATATGAAAGAGCGATCCCGTTGATAACGATAGCTAGCTGAGTTTGCAAGGCAGTTTTATATTTTTCAAGCGAAATATAATCCGGATATTTTTCCAAGCTGAATTGACTAAACAAATTATTGATAGTATCCACAGTCTCCTTCTGATCATGAGTGAAAATTTTAACAACTTCCATATGAGGCTGTATCAAATTGCAAGATTTCGCGATTTCAATAGCAGTTTCTTCCTTATCACCAGTAAGAACCCAGACCCTAATATCAGCCTCCATAAGAACTTTAATAGTATCAGGTACTCCATCTTGCAGCTTATCTTCAATAGCCGTGATTCCAGCGAGTTTCAGTCCTTGTTCAAGATTTTCCGCATGTCTATCAAGTAATTCATCCTTCATATCACCCTTAGTCATCTGTATATCTTTCCACCCTTTCATCCATTCCTGAAACTTGCTATCATCCAGATCCTTAAACCCAAGTACAAGAGTCCTCAACCCACTGACAGCGAATTGATACAAATCAGCTTCAGCCTGTTGTCTTTTGTCCATTTCAACAAGTGGAATCATTTTGGTATCCGCTCCTTTCGTAAACAAAACAATTCTACGTGTTTTCGGGTCCTTCATAACAACTGACATTCTTTTTCTATCAGAGTTAAAAGGAATTTCAACAAGAAGTTCCCATTCAGAAGTTTGTTTATTCACTTCCAGGAACATTTTCCCTTCACTTCTTTCTTTCAAAACAAATCCAAGTGACTTGCTCGCTTCAACCAAAGCGAGTTCATCAGGTGAGGATGCTTGATAAACCAGTTTATTTTGATGAGTTGCTGGAAAGACCGAGTTGCAAAGTGACATGATCAGCATGAAACGGTTTAAATCTGCATCGCCTGATGACAACTTTTCTTTCAACAAAGCATCTTCTGAGATGAGTTTGTCGTTTCTACCGAACATCTGCCCTGATACTGAAAATCTTCGGAAAATCATCTCGTTGCAGGTCAAGGTCCCTGTTTTGTCGCTGAAAATGAAATGGACTTGGCCTAGTTCTTCGATTAGGTCTGAAGCTCGACATCTTGCTGGACGGTCTGATTCTCTGTCGTACATTGATAAGTCACTTTGGATGAAGTTTGAGAGGAATAAACGAACTAACTCGAGGGCAACGTATAAGGAAATTGGGATTAAATGGGAATAACCTACCCAGTAGGTTAGAACACGGAGGATGAAAGATGTACCACTTGGATCCGGAAGGTCGATGTATGTCGCGTCTTGGTTTGATTTCAACCAGGATTCACCGACACCTGCGAAGATGAAGCAGATTAGGATTTGTAGGAAAAAGGCGGAAGCTAGGATTTTGTTCATTGATCTTTGGATGTTGCTTGATTTGGTCGCAGCTTTTTTACTGTTCATTACGATCTTGCTTTCAACTCCAGTATAAATGCTTACTCCATAGATCCAGTCTGTATTCTTCAGCACACACCCTCTCATCAATAGTTGTTTCATATTTAAAGGTTCTTTCCTTTCACAATATACAAGGTTGCAGTTCCATTTGACCAACGAAGAATTAGGTTGATCAACAAGTATTTCTGCTTTAAGACTTTCAAGTTCGGACTCTGATTGAATTTTAAAAATGTGAGAAGCGGTTTCTTTTTCCTTTAAATTGGTTTCTCCATCCAAATTCATAGTATTAACAAAAGCAATTCCCTTCGGGTGACTATTAGCAATCATGAGAAGATCAGCAGGAAAGCTTTCATTTTCTTTAATCATCAAAATATCTCCAACTTTGATATGTTGAGACTCAACTTCAACAAATCTTTTATCCGTTTTCAAGTACTTCAAGTACTTCGCAGTATTTACTTCTTTATCCTGTCTATGCCTCGCCAAATCTTCATACCCTTCTTTAAACATGGTAAAAATCAAGACAGCAGCAAGAGTAGCTCCTAAAGTAAAAGGGTTCTTAGGGGAAAACGGCATGATAGACAAGATTGACATAATCAAAAAGTAAACATTGTTGACACGAGTGAACTGCATGAGTAAACTTTTCGGAGCCCAAGTGAACCAAGAGTACCGAGCAGTTACAACCTTATTCGACTTGAAGATCTTCGAGCCATTCTCAGAGCCAATGTAAACTTTTCTAAATCCTTCCACATCAGCATCCTGCATTTTAGTATTATTTAATCCAGGATCTTCTGATTTAGAAGTTACTAAATTATCGTCCATTTACAAGTCACTTCAACATTAATTTAATAAATTCTTCTAAATCCATCTGCCCATCACCGTTTAAGTCAGCTTCATTCATCATTTCCTTCCAAACCTCATCTTCAATAGAATTTCCACTATCTCCAAAAAACTCCTGCAATTCTGCAATACTGATAGTTCCACTGCCATCCTTATCAAAAGCTTTAAAAACCAATCCAAGTTTTTCCCTATTAAGAACTTTTTTCCAATTAATAGTTGCAGCAAGGAACTCAGTATAATCAATAAAGCCATTTCCATCGCCATCACAACTTTCAATGACAGAGCTGAGGTCATGAGAGTTGAACCCTGCAAGTTTGAATCCTTTTTTCAATTCTTCCAAACTGAGTTTCCCGTCGCCGTTGGTGTCGAGTGACATAAAAGCAGTTCTTAAATGGTCAGTTTCTTTTGAGGAAGAGAGTTGATCAGCCATGTACTCCATGACAAGTTTTTGCAGTTGTCTTGAAGCGCGGAAGTTGCTGAGGTTTTTCAGTGATCGAAGAGCTAAGACGTTGTCTTTTTGCTTGTTGTTCCATCTTGTTTGGAGCCAGGGGTCTTCGAAGACTTGCACCGCTGAGGGTCTTTTGGAAGGGTTTCTTGTCAACATCTTCATGATAAGCGACTTGGCCTCAGTGGAGACCCCTGACCATTCTTTCCCGGTGAAGGAAAAGTAACCTTTGGTGATGTTTGACATCACCAACTTGTCGTTACCTCCTCGAAATGGCGGGTACCCGCAGAGCATGATGTATAAAATGACTCCACAGCTCCAGATATCACATTTCTGGTCGTAACTGCCTTGAATCACTTCAGGAGCGATGTAGTAAGCCTATGTGAAAATTACTGTTCCTGTCAAGGAACTTAGGGTCGATTGTGGGTCGATCTTTTTAGAGGTCCCGAAATCGATTATCTTTAAAGCTGAAGATTCTGAGTCTTCGATGAATAAAATGTTTTCTGGTTTCAGGTCACGATGCACGATTCCTTTTGAGTGGCATGATTGGACTGCTGAAATTATTTGGTACATGTAAAAAGCTGCTTTGTTCTCAGAGAAACCCTTTGATGCGACGATTTTGTCGAAAAGTTCTCCTCCTGTGCATAACTCAGTGATGATGTTGATTGAAACGCTGTCTTCGTACACCTCGAAGACCTTTAATATGTTAGGATGGTTCAGAGATTTCATTATTTCCACTTCTGATAAAAGCTTATTTCTTGCATTTACTTCAAGGTTTAACTTTTTCAGAACTTTTACTGCTCGGTAGGTCTGGGTCAGTCTGTGTTGAGCTTTGTAAACACAGCCGAAACTGCCTTTTCCTAGAAGAGAAATAATCAGGTAAGAGTTTTCAATGTTTTCTTGTTTGAATTGAACGAAATCTTCTCGTGAAATTCTCATCATTTCAGAGGTTTTATGTTTTAAGGTCGGTTCTTCTTTTTCACTTGTTTTTTTTGCTTTGGGCTTCTTTTTTTTAGCCTCTTTTGGAAAGTTTTGAAGGTTTTCACAAGGACTCAAAAGCTTAGCTTCTAAAATAGGACAGTCTTCAGTTTGAGCCAAAGGCGGCATTGGATTCGTTTCTTCAATAGTCGGTTGTTTCCCTTGACAACATCCAAAATTTCCCATTTATAAATTTTCAAATAAGAAAAATTTTCAATATTCAAAAGAAAAATTCCAAAATCAATTTAAACTCATTTATCTACCACTAAGGAGTTTTGATAGAAATAATCTGTTGACATGCAGGACAAATATGATAAGTGTCAAGGCAAGGGTCACAAATCAACGGGTAGATACAGAAAGGAAAGCAAAATACGCAAAGTATCAAACAGATGATCCAGGCAGTATTTCCAGCTCTTTTCTGAACATTGGTCAATACTGTCTGTCGGCAATGAGGACACACGACTTCAGTAGACATATCTCCAAGAATAAGCAAAGTCGGTGCCATGACTACTGCATTTCCATACACAGGCTGAACAGGTGTCACCACATATCGAGGGCCAGGGTTTCCTTGTCCGTGGCCAGGGTGGTCTGAGTGTCCTTGAGGAGGGTAGCCGCTTCCAGGGTAAGCTTGAGGACTTCCACTGTAAACGGGAGGCGCATAGCCTGGAGGAGGGTATTGGTTCTGAGGAGGGTACTGATTCGGAGGAGGGTACTGGCTACCTCCTGGGTAGGGGTTGGCCTGAGGGTAGCCGGGAGGAGGGTAGTTCGCTGGAGGGTAGGACTGAGGAGGCGGGACATTATTTTCTACTAAAGGTTGTCGGTCGTTGTTTGACATTTATATTAGAATTTCTTCGCTCTTTTAGATATTTGTTTTAAGTGGAACTATGGGAAAAGTGATGGAAAAGAAGATGGCTTTAAGGTAAACTACATGGTTTTGAAGGTTCTTAAGAATCTTCTTGGTTTTTCTTTAGCATTTTGGATAATAGTTCTTTTGTGTATTTTAACCTTTTTGTCATCTCGGTGTTTTCACTTTCTAAGGCGTAGGCTAGTTGAAAGATGGCTTTTTCTTCGTTTTTGTTGGTGTAGCTTACCATTCGTGTTTCTGATGATAGGATTATTTCAGTTCGATCTTGGAACTTTACCTGGACGATCTTGTTGCTGAGTCTGAAAAGAATCGCGTGCTTTGTCTTAGTCCATTTCTTGACATGCACACTGTCATCAGACCCGACAATTTCCAAGTCTTCTCTTATCCCTTGCTCTAAAAGATTTTTGAAGTGGTTTAACAAAGTCACCTTTTTCTTCAGTTCACTGGGCGGGTCAGTTAAAGAATGTACTTCACAAGAATCAACTTTTTCCCCTGATTTCCTTTCGAAGTATCTAAAATTTTCACTTCTTTTAGAATGTAGAATCTTGCTAGCGTCATTAAAAAAGACTCCAGTGGCTCCATTGCTTAGCAGGTACCCAAGTCCATACTTGTTGCTATAGTCAGCCCATTTAATCACGTTAACTTCAACAGGATGAGCCGAAGGCGACTTTGAATTTTTTTCTTCTTTTTTCTGATTTTTTTCAGCATTTGCTATTTCTTCTCTAAGAGCTCTTGGAGAGTTTTTCGGTATATTATTAGAACTTTCCACTATTTTCGATGAATTTCCTGTCTGGTTCAATTGTGCCGGATAATATTGCTTTAAAAATATGGAAGATGGAGGGCAGGCTAATGTTGAAGAAGGTAAAAGTTTAGGAATCGTGTTGGTTTGATGGAAAAAGTCATGGTTTAAGATCTGTGATAAGGTGAGACGATTTGAAGGCTCGGTTATCAGAATTCTGTTTATCAGGTCTTTGCTTACTTCACTTATTATCACGTTTTCTGGGTAGGAAAATGCATTCATTTTTATACGACGGTAAGTCGTTTTCACCTCGGTTGTCTCGAATGGAGGCTTGCCGACGAGAAGAGTGTATGCGACTATCCCTACAGCCCAGATATCTACTTCGTAGGAATGGCCATTACCGTCTAGAACTTCTGGAGCTATGTAGTTTGGAGTACCGCAGATTGTTTTTCGTCTGTCGCCTTCGTGTCGGATCAATGCTGCTAACCCGAAATCTCCTAGTTTTACTTCCATTTTTTCTGATAGGAAAAAATTTCCGAGTTTTAAATCTCGATGAACGATTTTACGACCGTGTAAGTAGTTCAATCCTGATATTATCTGAAGTAAATAACACTGAACTTCAATTTCCGTGAGTCTTTTCCTTCTTTTTAACAAATCATTCATAGTCTCATTAGTACAAAGTTCTAACAAAATGTAAACATTTTCAGCGTCTTCAAAATAATGTTCGAAGCCAACGATATTTACATGATGTAAACTTCTATGAATTTTAATCTCACTCATCAGTTTCCTCCTTGTACTAGATCTGGTAAGATTACTTTTAGGAATAATTTTCGCAGCTGTAACTTTTTGATTCTCAACCTGGCAGAACTCATAAACCCTTGCAAATCCTCCTTTTCCAAGATATTTTCCTTTTTTATAATGAATATTGACAGTTTCTCCATTACTTTTGTTGATCTTCTCCTCAACAACCACTTTATTTTCCTCAGGGTTTCTTTCCATATAATAAGACGTAAACAAAATGATTAAAAAACGAATAAAATGTTTGTGTTTATTATCGTAACTCTTGTTTCTGGGTTGTCGGAGGAAAAAACTGACGACTATTGTTATCTTTTTGCTTCCAACTATGTTCAGGGCCTGGCTGAAGAAATACAAAAACACGTCGAAGCTTACCCGGAACTGGATGTTATGAAAGTCACGTCAAAGGCTATCGAGCAAGCTTTTTATTCTTGTATTCGAAACTTGAAAACAGAGCACGTCAAAAAGTTTAATTTTCAAAATATTCATGATTTTAGTCTTTACTCTGATTTCATCAATTTAGACCTGGGAAAGTTTGTCAAGGAAAGTGACTTGACACTTACTAAGAAGTTTAATGACAAGAGAAAGCTTATTGCTGAAAGGGCTCGGAATAAAAGTAAGGATAAAAAGCAAAAGGATGAGATTGATCTTTAGATAAAGTAGATTGGGTCTTAATGGGTTTGGGTTAATGCAAAGTTGTTTAGATATCTTGATTGAAATTTAGGAAGAAGTTAATTGAGTAAAGAAATGCTTTTGATTGTTTTATGAGTTTTGGTTAACTGAGGGAGAAAATTTGAAATTTTCTTATGGTTTTATTTTAAAGTTTTTCATGGACTTTTAATTTAAGATTTTATGAAAATCTTTGGAAGATTGAAACTAAAGAGTATTAAAAGATATCAATAAAAGAACTTACTTTGGTAAAGTAGTTTAGGAACTTTTGATTAGAAAAATTTTATATAGAGTAGATTTGGGATAATGATAATGTTTTTAATACTAAGTTACACTGAATGATGCTGGGATTAATTGATTTCATTAGAACACAAAATATTTTGAAATTTTCTATTAGTGTAAAGTCTTATAGTCTAAAATATATTTTTTACAACTTATAATTGCCCTATAAAAAAAAACTAAAATCCTCCAGATTCTAATCATGAATATACTTGAGGCCACTAATCAATTATATTTAAATTTTAATATTTTGAATGGATTAAATAGATTTCAATATTCATTTCAGAACTCCATAAAACAATTCTAAAACTGACTTCATTAAAAATAACTAAAGAAAAGCCCATAAAAAAAATACCGAGGTCTATGAACTTTCAATTCTTAAATATTAAATTGTATTCTAATAATTCAAATAATCAAAGTGTTAAAAAATAATAAAAAATGATATAAAATTAATACATTCGAAATTATCATCTGAAACCAGTTGAAGCTTCCCAAATTTAAACACTGTCAAGACTTAACCAAAAATATTATACAAGCTATTAAATAAAAAGTAAAATAAAAAGCTCAGTCTGACTAATAACCTGCATAAAGACCACTCTAAACCAAGAATAGTGTATTTAAATGACTCAAATTTTATTATTATTTAGATAATTTTGAGTTATCCAACTAATCTAATTTCATAATAGTCTTTATAAACTAGAGTTTAACTTATAGTCAATCTTTTCATGCTAGTCCTCAACAAACGCTAAAAGTACTTTAGATATATCTTCAAAGGAAAGGACTCTGAATAAACCTATGAGAAATTAAAAGCATGAAACTTCAGCAATTATATATTATAGTGAATCACATTCATGAACAGGTTTAAAACCAAAAGAACATAAACTCCATAAAAAAATCACCATAATAAAAGCGAATTTTCAGATAAAAAAAAGGCTGGCATCTGTTTGCAAAGATCAAAGGCAACGGGCCATTGGGTTGTAATTTTTTCCAATATTTTTAAATCAGTTTCCCATATTTGCTGAAATCAGAATTAAAGTTGATTCAAGATCAGAACAGATCTAGGCCAACCCACATGGAATGATTGAAGTTGCAAAACAAAATGACCTCTACTCCAATTTAAGGATGCTCTTAATCAGCGCGCCTGCTAGTAGCGAGGTGATTTATATCAGCAAGATTGGCAACTACTCTGCTGTTTAAACAACCTTAATAAGGAAATTGATTCAATCTACCAATTGCCAAAGTTCATAACTTTACATAAAAGAGGAAATAAGCAATGTTTTCATAATAACTTAAACGAAATACTGATAATAATGTAGAAAAGATCTGCATTAAAAAACCAAGAGAATTTTCATTGAAAAGACTATCTTAATTCAAAATTTATGGAAAAGTCGTAATCAGTAAAAACCTAAATTTGAATGAAATCAAAAAGAATATCTCATCACCATTAAAATTTCGAAGACCTGAAAAATATCCTAAAAATTAAAATCAATCCTAAATCCTAAAAAATCTTTAAAATTTTATACTAATAATATGCTGAGCCAGCAACATTTTCAAAATTTCAACAGACCTTACGAGTCTCAATCCCGTTCCCCTGATTATTTGAAGCCGATGCCTCCACACGACCAGCCTTTAAAAATCCCTGAGTTTCCATCAGGCCACATGTCAAGCCGTAACCAGACCTTATCAAAATTAGGTGAAAACATAATAACCAGTCCAAAGCACAACCTAAACTCATTCACCGTATCTCGTCGATTCGGTTCAAACCAAAGCACTCCGAACCTGATTCGAAAAACCAACAAAAGTCCAGATTACTTCCACAACAGTTCCAACGTGGTCTCCAGACTTAACGACGCTGAAGGCCACCAAAAAAATTCACCGTCAATTGAGATCGGCTACGGAGGGGTCGAAAGGCCTCACCTGGACCTGAACCCAATAATAACCAGCAACCATTACAGAGAAAAGCTTTTAAAGCCGATTCCTCCGCCGAAGGACAAGATTCGGGCAGTTTTCGCGATTTATTATCTGGGATTTGGATATGATTCTGCATCGAGAAGTTTCGGGAAACCGAATGGACTGGGCTTTTTGCTTAATGAACATTTATGTATTACTGCACATTCTGTTATTCCTGATGAAGTCATTGCGAATGCATGTTATGCACAGTTTCGGGATGGAGAAGTTTTTAAGTTTGATGCAAAGCGTTGCTTTAAAACAGATGCGAAATATGAGTTTACTATTCTTGCCTTCCAGCATCAGTCAATCACGGCTTTGAGATATGTGAAGCCTATTCATATTACTGAACCGTTTGATTTTCATAAAGATGATGCTGTTCACTATTTTCCTTTTGATGCTTATGAGTTAAAAAAAGTGATGGAAATATATAGTAATTATTTTACATTTGCGTCAGGCAAAAAGGAAAATATTGTCCCTGGTACACCTATTTTTAATAGTCGCTGGGTGTTGCAAGGGATGTACGTTCGAAGCTCATCATATTTAAACACCGCAGTGCGAATGGCACCAATTCTATCTCTTCTAAACTCTCTCTGTGAAAACGAGTTAATCGACCAGTTCCTTCACATGGACCAGGTGTCATATCTAGAAAAATTCAACGAAAAGTTCTTATTTTACTTTGAATGGCACGGAAGAAACGTATGGAAATACGACACAGACAGAAACCTTTGGGACCACATAACCTTAAGAAACGTGAAACAATTAGAAGAAGACGACGAATATTGGAGCTTTCACTGGAATTCAAGACTAGTCTACCTGCCCTCAGCATCAATATTAATCCTAGGCGGGCGATCCAAGACGACAGGGACTGAAAGTAAAGAGGTTTGGATGTTTTCTCCAGAAAAATACAACACATTATCCAAGTTCTCAAGCATGCTCACTCCCCGCGAAAGCTTGGCTTGTCTTTACGTCGACAAGTTCGTTTACGTCATGGGAGGCAAGCCTGGCTTGAACAGCTGCGAGCGAGTCGCGATATCGACACGCAAATGGCAGTCAATCGCGCCAATGTACTATGTTAGACATGACGCTGCTGCTTGCACTGGTCTCGACGCGAAGTACATTTTCGTCTTCGGAGGACTTCCGCTGAACCCGACGGGAAACACGATAGAACGCTACTCGATCTCTGTCAATAAATGGGAACTGCTCAATGTTGCTTTGCCCAGACCTATGGCGAGAATTGGCCTTTTTCCTATTACGAATAGACAAATAGCGATTTTAGGAGGATCGGCAAGTCACTGGATTTTTTTGTTTCGGATTGAAGATAATGTGGAAGATCTGCATAGTGGGTATGACTGTAGTTATAGAATTGAAGACTGTCAGAAGACTCTTCCTGAAATCACTGAAACGGTTTATCCTGTGGCACTTTCTAGGAAGAATAACAAAATTTTTATTATGAATGCTGCTCGTAGCGGGTATAACTCGATCACTCCTGGAATCGTCGAGTTTAGTATGAATCAGTTGGATATCCTTGCTAATGAGAGCAATTCGAATAGGGTTGAAAATGTAGGAATGTCCAGGGATAACAGGGTAAGAACTCCTATTTCACTGCAAAGGGCTTTTAACTATAATTAAATTGCGAACTTATGCATATTTGTCTATATTAGGAAAATTTTATCATGGAAAGTAAGAACTTGGCACCGAGAAACATTCAGGATAAATGGATTCGCTTTCTGAGCAAGGATTATCATTCAATCAGCAAGGTGAAGGGCTTGATCAAAATAAACTTCGTATACAAAGCAGCGACATATAAAGTTTTGATAAATGAAGAACAGAACTGGTTCTTGTTGATCTCTTCACAGAAAATCACTACTCAAGCAGGAGTTCCAGAAATGGAAGATTTCGTGATGAGTCTTTCCGCTCGAGTCCCAATCGGCTATTTAGACTACAAAGAAAATTCCTCTGACAAACCAGGTGACTTCAAACTATTATATAAAACTCATCAGAGATTTATCAGGAACGACGACGATTACAGCATAAACCGAGCAATCGAGATGCATTTAGCTGATCACCGATCTTTATTCCTCGACATCTTAAAAAGCGTGAATCAATCCAACAACACCCCAGACCTGGGAAAACTCGATCAAGGAATATTTGATAAAAAATACTCAGAGTACTAATCAATCGTTATTTAAACAAAAATAGTATAACTCTAAACATTCTCGTATTTTACCCTTCGAAGAGTTGCTCATAAACCTCAAAATACTCTCACATCGCTTTGAACACACAAAGCCTTCCATTGAAATAAAAGAAAACTGTGCCTGAATAAAATCCTTCGCAATGCCGACCTGATTGCAAAAGTGAGAATTGTCGCATTTCACTTTTCTATATCTACAAACTGACTCATGTGAATTCACCTTTCCCAAAGCGTGGGTCTCTTCACAGCCATTTTCTTTAAACATGCAAAAGACTTTCAACTCATTCAATATGCGTAGAAGGACCTTGCTTGGCTTTTGAGGTAAACTTTTTCGATTGCAAAAAGGACACTGCTGCGAAGGCCTTGATTCTGCACAACGCTCGTTGCAGATTAGACAAAAGGTGCAGAAGAGACGGCTGCACTTACGGCATTCCAGAGGGTCTCGAACGATCATACCGCATAAGGGGCAGAAGAAGTCTCCTTGAGGAGGTGAAACGAATCTATTGGGGGAGAAACCTAGAATTTGCTTTTTCTTGCGGAGTTGGAACATTTGAAACTTCTGGTTGATTATTAGATTTGCATGATATCTACATGAATATTGAAATTTTGGATTTTTTTTTTTTGGAAGATTTGGAGAGTTGAGAAAAGTTTTTTGGATTTAGGGTGGAGTTGTAGGGTTGAATGAAATTAGAATTTTTATGGATTGGGTTTTTGATTTGATCAACATAGAATTATTTTGTTTGCAACAAATGGCTAAATAAATAAAAATAATATGATCATCAATTTCATCATATTAGTGATAATATCTTTGTAAGTTCTCAAAACTGCGGCGTTTGTTGCCAAATTCAATTCAAAAGAGAGCCTAATTATTTTACTATTAACAAGCACAGGTAGGCTATTTTTTGGCCAAAATTCGATTAAAAAGAGAGCCTAATTATTTTACTATTACCAAACACAGGCAGATTATTTGTTTTCGAATTGGAATCTGCAATTGACACTATTGGGTATTCAGGGATCAATAATACGATAGTAAATGGTACGAATAATCCTCATGCACAGTTGTGTAGAGAGAACTCTTCGACATCTGCTACACTTATAGGTCCTCATCACTTAGTCTTTAATTTCAGATTATCTCAAAAATATAAAAATAATCAGTCAGGGTCTGGCTTCTAAATTATTTTTTCTATCAAATTAAAATCAATGACGAAATAGTAGTGTCTCACAAGAGACTACATTTTTTAAAATTTAATATGGGCTTTACATTTGTTCAAATCAAATCCATGCTTAAACTTATTCATAACTAGTGTATGGTGTACTAATCTAAAATTAGATAATTACAATATTTTGAAATTTTTAAAATATAGATACTTTTTATTGCCTAAATATATATTTAAACTATTGATGCTTTTAACAATTTTTATAAAGATAGTATTTGGCATTGTATATTAGTATAATATTCATAAAATATATAAATAGATTAAAATTCTGAAAATATAAACCAGGTTTATCCAGTATTAATAAAATCTAATATATTTTTAGTAGTGCCTTAAATTATTTTTAAAGTTTCACATATTGGTGCTTTGAATGGGTCATTAAGGAATAAATAAGAATTATAGTTTTAATTAGATATTAATAAATTAAATGCTATTAATTTCCAAAATATATTTTGCATTTATATTAATCTTGAGGTCTGAGATTAGCAATCTCAATATTTACATAGAATTTGAAAAGTATTTTCGACACTTTAAATATTATAACTCATTCTTTATTAAAAGGTGCCTTAACCCTAGGAGCTCAGATGATTGTATTTTAAAACCTCTGGTAAAATTTTAGATGTTTAGAAAATTTTACACAAGTATTCAGTAATTGAAAACAAGATAATAAAATCTAGTACTGATATTTCATATTTATCTCAATCTTATAGTAAATCGAATTCTGAAGTGCTTGTTAAGTATAAGGATTGGCTTAAATATACTAGATAGTTTTTCTCTATTCACTATCAACTTCTAAACTATTTATCCTAAACTAACTTAAATTTATTCTAATTATCACTGTCAAAGCAGGCTTATAGAACTACATTCTGCAATTTGAACATTCATAGAATGTGTATTTTATTCAAGCTATAGTCGTTGATGGGTACATGCAAATTTATTGATTATATTTTTTACATAACATAAGGGTGCTGATGAACAAATTGTATCATCAAGGGAAATATTTTTAAGGTTAATTTTTCAGAAGATAGTTCACTCATGATTAGATGTTCAAAAAATAAAAAATTTTTAATTTGGGACTCGTATGAACTAAACTGCCTTAATGTCTTGAAGAAACATGAAGACATTAATAGAGGTAGTCAAACATGAAATTCAAAAGAATTAGCTATAATATATAGTAATAAATGAAATCAATTTTATAAGATATTATTTCTAAAGAACCAAAATATGAATTAGTTGGTTATAAAAGTATTGTTAGACCTTAACCTTCACATTTAATGAAGAATCATTGCACCATCATCATTTGATAATCAAGTTAGGATATCGATACAAGTATAGGAAACTTATTTAATAGTTTTGTAGGGCATTCTGATAATCTGATTTGGATATTCAACCATGAAATAGAGAAAATACGCTCTCTACTGATATATCAGTATCAAAAGATAGAATTATTCAAATCCAAAATTATTTCATATGTAGATCAATCTACATAATTTCATAAATAAAACCATCAGAAAATAATAAATTGTGATAATTTGTGTAATTATGATTCTCAAAATAGCATAATAGCGGCCTGCCCCTCACTTCTAATTAAGGATAAAGAGAGTAGTTAATTCAAACAAACAAATAAAATAACAGCATCATGACCAATTCTATAAAAAATTTCTAATTGAAAACTACCTAAATTTCTATTCCATCCTAATAATCCTGTGCAAAAGCAATCAAGTATTAATTCAACAAAATCTAAACCCAAAAACAACTTACATTTTCTTCAATAATTCCAAGATTCACACCCCTTTCCTCCCAATCAATCCTTAATTCCCTAAACTTCAAAAAAATCCACCTAAATAAAAAAAATCTTCCATACTTTTCTCCTCCCAATTCTAGAATATTCTAGACCATATTAGAACTTTCCATACAACATTCTCTATAATGTCTTTTTTTTCAGGAGGTTTTCCATTCGGTGACTTTTTCGAAGGCGGTGGCCGTGCTCGTCAAAAAGAGCCAGCAAACACAACCAAGTACTACGAATTGCTTGGAGTTGACAAGTCAACATCATGCGCAGACATCAAAAAGAAGTACCGCATGTTGGCCAAGACGATGCACCCTGACAAAGGAGGAGACCCAAAAGTCTTCGCAGAACTGACTCATGCCGCTGAGATTCTTTCTGATGAAAACAAGCGAAAAGTTTATGACATGCATGGAGAAGAAGGAATAAATCAAGGCATGTCAGCTTCTTCTGGTCCTACTGATTTGTTTGATATGATTTCTGGTCGCTCTAGAGAGACTGGAGGGGCCAAGAGGACTCCTGATACTAGTTTTACTTTGAAAGTATCTCTTGAAGAACTTTATAATGGAGCTACCAAGAAAATTGCTATTAATCGAGATAGAATTTGTACGGGATGTGCGGGAAAAGGAGGGTCTAATGTACAGACTTGCTCTTCGTGTAAAGGAAAAGGAATGGTCACTAAAATGACTCAGCTTGGACCAGGGATGTATTCTCAGTCTACTGGACCTTGTGATAAATGCAGAGGACAGGGGAAGATGATTGATGAGGCTACTAAATGCAAAACTTGCAAAGGTAACCAAGTGATGAAAGAAAGAAAAGTAATTGAAATTGTTGTTGATAAAGGAGCCCCTAATCAGCATAAATACAGCTTTTACGGAGAAAGTGATGAAGCTCCTGGACAGCAACCTGGTGATCTCGTCGTGATTCTAGAAGAAAAGGAGCACGAAGTCTTCAAAAGAAAAAAAGCCGACTTGATCATGACTAAGAAGATCAGCTTAAAAGAAGCACTATGCGGGTATTGCTTTACTATTAAACATTTTGATGGAGATAAAATCATTTCAAGTACCAGTGGAGAGGTTGTCAAACCTGGAGATGTCAGGACTGTTGAAGAACTTGGGATGCCCTTAATGAGAACTCCTTTCAAACATGGAAATCTTTTCATTTCCTTTGAAGTTGAGTTTCCTTTGGCGAGGTCGCTGACTGATGATCAGGTGAAAGGTTTGAAAAGTATTCTTCCAGGAGATCACGATATGATCCCTGATCAAGGAAGCATTTATAAAACTATTGAATTCAGTAAATCACATGTCACTGAAAATGACTCAAAAATACACTCAGATTACAAAGAAGAGGAAGAAGAAGATCCTAGAATGAGGGGCGGGCAGAAAGTCCAGTGCTCTGGAACTATTTTTTAATTTAGCTTATACTAAGAATTTAGAATATTATTATGAATGTTGGTTTCTTAAACTTTGGTTTTAGTATCTTTAAAATTTTTTTTATCAATATTCTATCATCATCTGATTTGACGAATTTTCGATTCAAGTTTTCTTAGAGATCTTTAAAAATTTAATAACCTAGAATGTGATATTTTATTAATACTTTAAAATAAATCATTTTCTATTTCTTTAGATTCTGTGAAAATAATCTTAAATGAAATCTGCTTTCGATATTAACTAATCCAACAAGTTCATCCAGATATTTATTTAATCCCCTCTCTAAAAAGTTTCATTCTAATTTCTACTAATAATCCTAACACAAATAATCTCTTCCTACTCAAAGTAATAAATGGAAACTAAGACCTCTTTAAACCTGGAAAGCATAACCCAGGGCAATCATTCAAATTCTTTCCTAACCCGTCTAAAAACCCAGCTTTTTTCAGGTTTTTTAGAAATTTTCAGAACAGAAGCATCAAACGACTCTGTGCGACTTTCAAGTAAGCTCTGGTTAACAACCACAAACATTTCTATTTCCCTTCAACTGACAAGTTTCCTTTGGAGGTCAGATTCAAAGCTAAAAGACTGGGGCAGTTACGAGGTCTTCTGGAGATTCATTTCATTCACTCGTTTAGACCTGCTCAGCGCGTATTTAAAAATAATTTCAGAAGTGCAGATTCTTCTGAATTCTTCTTTATTCCTGTTGTTTTCAGTTCTGATAGGTGTCCAAATTTTGCAGTCCTTCGGCAAAAAGCCGATATTTTTTGCAAAGTACTTTTTGAGTAAAGGACTGAAACTTTTTTCAACAGTTCTTTTTTTGCCTTCTCTTGCTTTGCTGCTTATCGATATCAAGAGTTTTGCAGTGAATAGTGAGTCGATCATGGAGTACTCGATATTGAACACAAGTTACAGAGATAATTTGAGTTTAGTGAGAAGTTCCGTTTCTTTGATTATTTTAATTATTTTGAATGCGATTTTTGAGTACTTTGCAATTGAAGTTCGTCATTCGTTAAGCGGTAAATGTTTGACTGCCAAGGCTAATTCAAGTATTGATGTGAATGTAAAGGCTTTGCATATTTTGATTGTTACTATGTATGTTGTTATATATGATAGTCATCCTCAGTTGTATCAGTTGATTGTTTTCTGTATTTTCGTTTATATTAGTGTTGAGTACTTGGTTTATCTACCGTATTACTCTGAGTTCTCAAATAAACTTAAAATTATTGTCTCTTGCTCAGAATCTTTGATCACTTTAGGGTTTTTAATCGGGTATCTTGTCGATGACTCCAGAACTGTCTTGCTTTTCACACTCTTTGTAGTTCCCAGTTCCGTTATTCTTGTTCACTGGTTAGCAAACTATCGTTATTCACTAATAAAAAAAATCAACCCAAAATACTCATCATGCTGGAGTTTAGAACTTTTCCTAAGGTCCAAACTTAGCTCTTCAAAAAAAGACCATCAAGTTCTCCTGCTCTTTGACAACTGTTTAAAAAACTTTAAATACAAGCAATGTGAAATGGCTCCAATCTGGCAGACTTACTACTGCATCGACGTTCTTGAGGACTATCGACTAGCCTTCATAAAACTTTCAAAATCCTGGAGAACTCCTTACAGTTTATCTCAAGATTTCCAAATCTACCGCTGCGACTTCGAGTTAAATTCAATAAACATGACAGGACTTGAAGATCTAAGCTACATGCGATATGCACTGATCTACGAAGACTTAAAGAAAAGAGACATGAATCTTTGTTTAACTCTTTTAAAGTTCTGGGCTGAACTAGTGACTTCAGGGAATTTAAACAAACTTAACTCAATGGTGCACTCAGCTGTCAATAATATTGAAAAGATCAGAAAAGGTTTCGAGTATCTCATTGAAAATTTTCCTAGTTCTTCAAAGTGCAGAGAGACTTTCAGAAGTTTTCTTGTTGAGATCTGTCTTGAAGTTGGACTTGCAAATGTTCCTATCAGTCGCATGAGCTCGAATAAAAGTCATGAAAGTGGAGAGTTGAATTATTATGATGAAAATAATGGAACTTTACTGGTCTCTGGTAATGAAAAAAATATCGGGCAGATAATCTACGCGAATGCGAAATTTGCTGAGATTTTAGGTCAAAATTTAAATACTATCATTGGAAGTAATATCAATACTTATATCCCTGGAAAATATGCAAAGACTCATAATATCGCACTTACTAATTTTATTGACTTTTGTATTAAGGCTGATGTGCCCTTTAATGGAAGTCTTGTGTTTCAGACAGAAACTGGGTACTTGGTTGAAGTCGAGATTCGAAGTCGATGTACTGCAATTAAAGAAAATGTTTTCTTTCTGGCTATGATTAAAAAACTTGAACATAAACGACATATTGTTCTATTAAACGACCGTGGAATTATTGTTTCATATAGTCAAAAACTTCCTGATTTCATCAACATACCTAACTTTAAAATGCTTCACATCTCTGAAATCTTTCCTTTTAACCCAGAAAATCTTGAACTGAACTCAATGTACACAGTAGGCTACAGAGGTCAAAAAATAGGAATCGTAAAAAGCTATCGTCAAGTTTCTAAAGTGATGATCACAGTGATTTTAATTTACGAAAACGAAGAAGATATGAGAATAGTAGAAATTCCGAATAAACATGATGAAAAACAAATCATTAAATTTGAAACAGTTGAAGACCTTGACAAGAAAAAAAACTTTAAAGTCGGTTTCGCTGATGACACGAATTATAGCCTTCATCCTGCCTTTTCTCGAGAATATAATCAAGACGCCTTCACTGGGGATAAAAGAATTGAAAAAAGCACGCATAGTTCGACTTCAACTACTTCAGCAAGTGAGAGATACTCGAAAAAGATTTTAAATGAAGCTGTGAGAGGAATAAAGGTTTATAAGTTCATTTTGTTTATTTTTGTACTCACTGGAGTCGCGACCAGTTTGATTATTTTGGCGAGGATGAAAATTGATTTGGTTGAAGAGAATAATCCGAATTTGACCATGTTTCTTGCTGAGGTTATGGATTCAGTTATTTCTTTGACTGTCTGCACTAGAATTATTGATTTAAAAATCGCTTATAACCTGCCTTATAAATTGTATCTTGATATTTTCAATGATAAGTCTGCTAGACTTGACCAACTCGCGGCAGAGCTCTCGAGTCATTCTAGGAATTATTGGCATGAGTGTGATGCTAGTCATTTCATGACTCAGGATGCTGTACCTTTGGCTTATTTGAATAATTCAGAGATTTTTGAGTTTACTAATTTGTACAATTTTATAGTCGAGCTTAATACTAGCGTGATTTTTATATAGGCGAATGTATTCAAAGATTCTTGCATCAATAAAAATCCATCAAAATCCGACCTATTTTTCGTGATGGCAAACGGTGCAAAGTACAGTCTTCAATTCATAATGAAACAAGCGAAAGACTCGATAAAATGTTCTCAAAAACGTGCAAACAAGATCAACTTCACAAAAAACACTATTTTATACATCGGAATAACAATACTATTCCTAAGTGTAGCCTACGTGACTTTTTTCGTAGTGACTCTAAGCCGTAAAATCAACCAACTATGGACATTCCTTTCAAAGCTTTCCAACTCTTCATACAAGTCCTGCAAAGCAATATACACGAACCGACTGTCTCTCGTAAATGGAGTCGATGAAGCAGAGCTTAGCGAGTATTTATTAAAAGACAACGGAAAAGCCATCCAGTTCAGAATTAATTGTCTGCAGATCTGGAAATACGTTTGGAGACTCTTGATTTTTTCAGTCTTGAGCATTAGTTTTTACTTGCTGGTAACTCTTTACTACTGCACTGAAATCGAAAATTTTGTTGAAATCAGGTCGAGTCTTGTTTTAGATTTTTCACAGAAGAACATCTTGATTTATTTGATGAACTTTTACGTGGTTGAGTTTTTGACTTCTTTTTCTCCACATTCTTTGAAACTTTACTTCCCAGGGATGAACTTCATTAATGACCCTTTAACAGAAGTGGAAAATTTGATTAAAGACTACCAAGATATTCGAAATAACATAAAAAACAGTAAATTTAAGTCAAACATGCCTTCAGAGGCTTTTTCTACGATTTTTGAAAAGTTGGAGAATGACACCTCAGGTTACAACCATTACGGGATTTACACCGGTTTAGAACTACTGGTGCAAGACACTCAATACGTAACAAAAACTTTTGACTACACCTTTCACGACAAATACACAGAACTCGGTCGAGACATTTTCTACAACAACGAAAAAATCTCATCACTAATCGACAAAAAGTTAAAAACAAGCATGAACAAAACATTCGACATAATAATGATCTCAACAATCTTCTACTCATTAATTTCACTTCTGCTTTACTTTTGCATATACTTCCCGTACCTCTCACAAGAAGAAACCCAACTGCGTCGAATCCAGTCCTTATGCAAACTCGCAAGTCTAGTCGACAAGAAAATGGGAAAAGGATAACTTACTAAATTTTCAATTTCCTAAAATATAAAATTTCAGAAACATGCGCAGCGGCGTAGCTCGCAACATATTCTTTACTCTTCACAAATTCCATCACTTTTCCTCCATTTTCAGTGAAATACCTAATCCAAAAAATCATCAGTCCACAAAAAAAATCAAGAACCACTTCAAAAATCCTCTCTTCTTTCTCAAATTCCTTCAAAAGCACATTCGACTCCATATCCTCTAAAGTGACTTCAGCGAAATTCAAAGCAACTGCAGCAAATGGAAATTTACTTGAAGGGTTTAAAGAAAACTCGAAAATTTTTCTAGCGTGAGTTGAGTGCTTCTCAAAAAAGTACAAAATACAGAAAAGGCCGAAAAGACCTACTTTTCTAAGGTCAGTTGCCGGGTTTTTCCCTTGAAAGCCGATATCTTTCCAGTGGTCTCCTTCAAGAGGGCAGTTTTCAGCGTTTTTTACTAATGAGTAGATTTTTTTAAGCAGTGAAACGTGAAGGTTGTCGGAATGGTCGAAGATGGTCAGGCTGAATTTTATGATTTTCTGCTTTTGGGCTGAAAGGACTGAACGTGACTTGGACCTTGCGCGGAAGCAGCTGAAAAAACCTCTGAAAAAGGATCGCTTTGGAGATGGAGGCACTTCTACTGGAATGCTTTCGATGAATTGAAGAATGTCGTTTACGGAAAGGCTTCTGTTGAAGTAACCCAGGTCTATCTTGTCGAGTTTTACTTCTTCTAACTCCCGCACGCTGATGTTGTCCCATTCGTTGCTTACGTTTACGATTATTTCTTCTTCGGCTGCTGGGGGGTCTAAGGGTTTTGATACTGCTTTCATCTCGTTTTGCTGGATTTTTGCCTCTGCCATCATTTTTCGGGTTTTTAGGTCTATCTTCTTGCTTTTCTTTGACTTAGGGTCTGGTACTAAAGGCTTTTGGGAGTTTGGGGAGGTTGATTTTGATTCTTCTGAGGATTTTATCACCTGGTTTGGCTTTTTTTGAATACGCACTACCGCATTAGGATCAAACTCATCAGAGTCACTTTGAGACTCTTCATTATTATTAACATTCGCAGAATGCCCAGCATATTCCCAAATCTCTCCCATATGATCAATTTCAAACTCATCTTCCATAAGAATATCGGGATCATTTTCTTCTAAAGGAAGTTCAATTTTGGTAGCAACTTTCGAAGCAGGTTGAAAAAAACCAACAGGTTTATTCAAAGAATTCTGAGCAACTTGTTGTTCATCAGAAGCAGACTTTGCAATTTTCTGAGGTCTTTCAATTTTATCAACTGAAAACTTGGGAGTATCCGCATTTTTCAAAGGGTTAACAATAGAATCTTGAGTACTGGAGTCATTTGAAAACTGAAAAACTCTTTGTTTTGGAGGACTTCTAGGTGCAGGTGGAGGTTGAGGTACTTGAGGTTCAATAAAATTTTCTTTTTTTAAAGAAGCTTCAAGAATATCAGCCAATTTATTCCTTTCCATTTATAATTAGTACAAATCTTTGATGATTATTTTTGAAGTCTTGTTTGAAATATTGAGTCTTTCTTGTTTAGTCCCGCTGGTGCCTGGGCCGGTATCAGAGACTCTTGTGTAAGGAATCAACTCTCGAGGGTCTTTCTTCGCCTGAGTCTCGAATTGGGTGACCGCTTCGAGCGACTCGTGACTTGCGGCTTTTATTCTTTTTAAAGACTCTTTGAAACTCATCTACCTGAAAATTACATTAAAATGAGTATGTTCTTTACTCTCTGCAAAAAAATCCATTGTTTTCACTATCATTTCCAGGCAAAAATCTATTTGTTCTCTTTGAAAAGTTGCTAAATTTGAGAGTTTTTTTAACTCTTCTGAAAAAAATTGGTTTTTTTTTAGTTTTATTTCGAGTTCTGCTCTTTTTATGCTGGTTTCAAAAAGGTTTACCCTTAAATCATTGATGTTCATATTCCAAGTTTCTTCAATTTCTTTAAGTTGTTCTTTGATTTTTCCATGTTCTTCACTAGAAATTTCTAAATTTTTCATTAATTCCAGTTGTTCAGTAATCCCAGCAGCAAGTTGTTCATCTAAACTTTTATCAACCAGCTGAGCCGCATTTTTTTCTTCATTAAAACCAGACAAAATACTCTTAATCGTATTGTTGGTATTAAAAATTTCACTTTTCAACTTCTTTTTATCCAAAACAAGTTTTTCTAGATTTTTTTTCAGTTCCAAATTCCTGACCTTTGTTTCTCCAGCTGAATGGTCAACTTGTTTCAACGCGGACAAGGCAAGTTCAAGAAGTTGGTCTTCTTTTTCCTTCTGAAAAAAGACAGGTTTCGTTAAATTCCCAGAAAAATTTTCAGCAGTTTCTGAAGAGTTATCGTTTAAAGCCATAAAAAGGCGGTTTTTGAAATGCAGGTCAGAACTGAGAAGAGATCTAAGAATGTCGACGTTGAACATGGTAGACATTTCAAAAGGTGACTGATGAAAAGAACTGTTAAAGCTGCTTTGTTCTTCAAATTGCCAGACTGAAGGATTTTTTAGGTTTGAAGGGGAGTCCTCATGGTCTTCTTGTCCGATTACGATGCTTTCACTGTTGGTAAAGGTCAAGTTTTCCTCTTCTAAGGAATTCTGGTGAAAATACGACTCTTTTAGTGACTTTTTCCTGATAAGTTCGATTTCTTTTCCTTTTTCAGTCTCCAGTCCTCGAACGAACAACGGGAACTGAGCTTCAGAATTGACGGAGACTTTAAAACCGAGTCTTTTCGTTTTCTGAGAACTGTTCTGACCGAATTTGTTAGAACCCGCTTCAGCTTCTTGATAAATCTCGTCTCTTCCGTCGTTGATGCGTCTTTTCGGCCTATTTAAACTTACGACTTTAGCTCAGTCCTCGTGTTGACGACTGAAAGTTCCCTTCTTGACTCAAGTTCACCTTCATCTTCTTCTTTAATAGCGGAAAAAAGCGCCAAGTCCTTATCAATCATCTGGAAATTGAAGTAGTTCATTAATAATGCAAGAACTCTCAGCCCTCGAGGTATCTTTTCAAGACCTGTCAACATCTGGACTTGAAAAGTTTAAATCATTAGTTGAAATCGCTAAGGTCCTTGAATTGAACCCTTTCGGGACTAGTTTAGAACTAGCGCTTATTGAAAAAATCATTAAATTTGAAGAAAAGAAACTGGAACTCGCTAATGAAATCACGCATCTTGACTTGGTTCAAGAGGTTTGTAAAGAGTCTTTGGTTTTACTTTGTGAAATTGAACAAATCACACCTGCCAGTGAATTTTCTCAGAATATTCAGAATTCCAAGTCACTTGAACAGGAAGTTGAAGAGTTAAAAGAAAAAGTTCAGATGTTTCAGAATAAGCCTGAGGATCAGAGTATTCAACATCAACAACTTGTTAAAATTAGTGTTGAAATTGAAGAATTGATACACGAAGTTGACAAGTTACAGAAAAAGTATGAAATTTATCAGGATTTTCCTGTTGTAAGTTGTATTTAGAATCCTCATAAGGCTTTGATTGTGGTTAAAGATGCTGAGAGTCAACTTGCGGCTTTAGAAGAAAAGTGGACGGAAAAAGTGAATGAAATCATGGGATAGGGTTTTTGGGTAGTATGGAAATTAATAGATTTTCAGTGTTTATTTTAGGTTTTTTATGGGAAAATAGGGTGGTGAAGAAGAGAAACCACTTATAGTGTATTCGGGTTTTAATCAATCAATGAAATAACTTTTTTGTGTTGTTTAACTTAAATTGGAAAAATCTCATTCAAATATAGAAGATTAACCTTTTAACTTAAAGAAGTTAATTGAATTCTAATTATCATGAAAAATCTAATCAATAGACTTCCTCGATCTCTGCAACTGTGCACTTTTGTGATACTCTCTCTTGGAATCATATCTTTGGTCGTTTCTAGTTTGGTTGTTGAAGAATGGGTGGAAGGTCAGAATTGGAGTGGGAGTTTGTATAAGTGCACTTCAGGAGAATATCAAGACCAGCAGTATTTTTCGATATATTGCTCATCGTCTGACTGTATTTTTTGGAATCTGGGTAAAGCTGGAGTGGTTTACACTATTTTTTCAGTACTTTCACTGGTCTTCGTATCAGTCTGGCTATTTTACTCACTTCACCAATTATTAACAACCTCAACAACCGAGCTCTGGCTAAAGCTATTCCTCTCCCTAGGTTCAAGCTGCAGTTACTTCTTCGGTGCTCTGTTGTGGTTAGGACTGAGTGGTTTCCTATCCCAAGAAACCCGAAACGTGCGTTGGTTACTCGGGCCAAAGCTTATATTATCCTCATCCTTCCTCTTCCTAATCCTATCAATCTTCTACTTCCTCACATCCCAACAGCCTGCAGTAACCATTTCGAAGCAAGAAGAAAAAATAGATGAAAACATCGGTGAAACCCCCAGTAAACTTTCATATGAAATTCCAGAAATGAACTCAGTTAGAATAGAGGGAAGATTCCAATATCCCAACTCAGTCGAATATGAAGCGACGGAGAACATCCCTATAGCCTAAGTGATAATTAAGGTAATAATGAAGAGTTATAAAAATGCCAAAATGTGAGCATTGGTAAAACTTACACAGTAAGAAAGATATCTCGGAAGAATCCTTCATCTTGCATGAAGTTCATTGTTCAAGATTCTTGTCAATTTGTAGTGAATGTCAGGAATTTGTACCTAAAAGCAAAATGCGAGAACATAATGAAACTATGCATAAAAAAGAAAAGTGTCCTTATTGCTCTGCTCTTTTTGATAAAGTCGAACTTCCTATTCATAAATCAACTTGCAAGTGTCAGCCTAAACCGTGTAGCTTCTGTGGAGCTATATTCGAACTGGCACTTCTTTTTGAACATGAAGATGGGTGCGGCAGTAGAACTGAAAAGTGTGACATTTGTGATAGGAATATTGTACTGAAAGAATATTATGAACATCTTATTCTTTGTGCTGAAGCTTTTGAACATGTGCCTGAAGAAGATAAAAAAGAGCGTCCTAAAAGAAAACCTGCACCTGCTCAGACAAAGAAGAGAGGAAAAAAGTAGCAAATGTAATTTCTTTGATTAAACTGAATCAATAGATGATGTTTAAAACTACCTAGATTAGTATGATAGATTCCATATCCCAGAAACCTCCCATTTCAAAAACTCCCAAAAAAAAATTCCAAACCAAGCCACTCCGACCTCAAAATCAACCCGAAGCGAGCCGTCTTCAATAAAAACCATTCCATTAACTTTAAACCAGACCCAAGCCCTGCCCAAAAAATCCTAGTAAATGGATCTCTTTATATGGCAAAATTTTCAGGAAATTACGAATCCCAAAGGTATTCCAGTGAAAATAACATCCGCATCAATGACTAAAGAAAACTGGCTGACAACAACAGAGAATTCCCTTCAAATCACATCAAAAAAATCCGGAGTAACAAAGCCACTTAAATGGTCAGGGTCAGTGATATCAATATCTTGCAATTTTTCGTTTACTTTACTCTTAACCGTCTCAGGAGAGGTCTGGGCTTTCGGTTCCGACGAGAGCAGGTCAGGACTTTTCGGAGTAGAAAATCTTTTCCACTCAGAAACTCCTCAAAAAATCAACTTTTACTCATCAATCATCATGAAAATAGCAGTGGCTCAGTCACATGCCGCTTGCATCGACCAAGAAGGAAGACTTTACTCTTGGGGCTCAGGGCAAGAAGGGCAATTAGGCGATAAGAGACTGACTCATTCGAGACCAGCTCAAGTCCCAAGTTTCTTTAAAGCTATTGACGTGTCCTGTGGGGTGAAGTCAACAACAGTCTGCTCAGAAGCCGGCTTTCTTTTTATCTTTGGAAAGAAAAATAATTGCAGCAACTGCCGAAAATCTTCAGTTTTTCCTGTCACTTTAAAAGCTTTAACTGATGATTTTGTTGTTAAGTCTCTTGCTGTTGGAGAGGAAACTTTAGTGGTTAATGATCGAGGAGAGGTTAAAATTATTGCAAGTTGCTTTTGTGTTCAAAGTATTGGAAATAAAGGAAAAGTTGCTGAATTCTGCTGTTTTGATAAAGGTGCTGTTTGCCTTGCTCATGATAAAAAAACGGTTCATGTTTTTAGAAAGGAGTTAAAAGGATGGAAATGTGAAAGTTTCTCTGCCGTTTCAGGGGAATGTGAAAAACTTGTCTCTAGTAATGAAAAAAATATCGGAATTGTGGGAAGGGGACTCGCCAGAGGCTTTAAAAAAATCACTGGAGGTCAAAGTGAAGATGCGAGTTTAAGCACTAATGATCGGGTTTCTTTTGAAGAAATCGCTCAAACTTGTGGATTTAAAGGAAAAATCGAGAGTGTTAATCAAGATGAACTTTTCTTAAGAGTTGAAAAGGTTTACCTAAGAATTTGTTTTAGGGTTTTTAAACTACTCAAGAACTGTCCTAAGAAAAAAATTAACTCGTTGGTGGTGCTTTCGAATCGGTTTTTGAATAAAAGTGTTGGACAGTTTTGGAATAACTGGAAATTTTATACTATCGGGTTTTCCAGGGCTAAGGTGTTATTTGAGAAAAAAATGAAAATTTTGCAGGGAAGGGCGTTTTTTAAGGTTATGATGAAAGTTGTAAGTCCTGTTGTGAAAAAGAGATTTTCTTGGATTTTCAAGAAAGTTGATAGGAAGTATTTAGCGGTTTCTTGTGTTAAAGGATTTTTGGTACTTGATAGACTGACGAATAGAAAAAATGAGATGAGGGTTTATAGGACTTACTTGAAATTAAGGAAATTAAATACTGGATTGAAATCGAAAAACCCTTTATTTGACCCGAAGTATAAAATTGAGATTGTTCCGCCTTTGGATGATAAGGATCATGAGAAGTCACCTTTGACAAGTCACAGTTTTTTAAGTGAAAATGATGCGACTCTTTCAAAATTCTTCTTTTCTAATAATGAAACCTCTGCTATTTCAAGCTCTAATATAAAATTGAGCAATTCGATGAAAGTGACTAGTAGTACATCTAGTCCACTCATAGATCCCTTATCCCCAACAAGTGACTTCAGCCCAAACCTGACTTCTCCAAAAGAAGACCTGAACTTTTCAAGCCTTCGCAAACAGATGTCAAAAAAAATCCCAGAAAGACAAGCTCCTAACATAAAGCTAGGTTCACTAACAGATCGTAGTGCACCAAAATCACCAGCAGCCCAAAAGCGTCAACCAGAAAAAAAGAAGAATCTAACAGGCAAAGACGCCGAATCTCCAAAAATTCTGACAAAAATGTCCTTCGATTCCATTTTCTCAAAAAGACAATCAGCAGGTGGTCTTCAAAAAGACGAGGCATTCGAAATCCGAAAAAAAAGACTGAAAATTCTTATCAATCGCGTTATTTCAAAGCGTTTCTCTGAAGTGATGAAAAGAATCTCTTCTGTTAATTCAGGTAGCAAATCAGTTGGATTCTGTGGTAGTCCCAACAGTTACAATCTCTCTGGAAGCTGGAAAAACAAGCTTTATGCCCTGGGCTTCAACAAAATAACCAAGCCGATGAGCGGTCTTATCAAAAAGTCGCTAAGAGTAGGTTTCTTTTATATCAAGAAAGTAGTTAGATAATTGATAAGAATTCATGAAAGAAGGAAGAAATAAAGCGAAAAACGATTTTCTTATGAGCCCGATTCACTTCGTTGAAATGCAGGTCAGTCAATTGAGGTACCTGGCGAATTGTTACTCTCCAACAGTTCAAAAGTCTTCTAGAAACTCTTCAAATTTGAAGGAAAACTCGAAAAATCTGATGCCAGAAATGAAATACAAAAAAAATCAAAGTTCGAAAGACTTTAAGGAAAAATTCGCACCTGAACGAAAACTGAATCCTTATGATGAGATTCCAGTCAAGTCTTTGTCACTTCCTTTTGAAAAGTTTGTCGAAAAAGAGATGAAAACTTCGAAAACTCCTAAACCAAGGACTCCGAATCAGCAGAAACACTCGTTTCTTAAAAGAAAGAGTCAAAATCTTAAACCTACGAAAGAAACAGAGCCGAAAGTCAAGATTCAGTCGAAACTTGCTGGGTACCTCCAGAGGGTCGATGAAAGTATGGAGGACTTGGAATGTGAGGAAAAAACTAATGAAGAAGTCATTTGTTTTCCTCCTGAAAAAGTAAGAAAATCACTTGTTTCGAAAAATTTGAAACCTAGTTTGGAAGATTTGCATATTTCTGAAAATAATCAGCAGAAAACTTTTTTAAAGAAAGGAGAAGGAAAGTTGTGTATTCAAACTGGTCAGGATTCGCTTAGGGGATCTAACAGGAATCCTTTGATTAGTCCAAAAAGTCCTGATAGGAAAAATCAGTCTCCTGTTTATAGGCCACAAAAATCAGCTAGTCCTGAAAATTTCAGTTCTAAAGCCTCAGCTAGCCCTGAAAATTTAAGATATAAAAGATCTGCTATTAATCAGAGGGATAAATTGAAAAGTCAGGATAATACTTATGGGAAAATGATTCATCAGATTGAGGAAAAAATTAGTAAGGTTGAAAAAGAGTCAAGGAAATTTAAAAAATTAAAAGAAAATGAATTGAAAAGTTTAGAAACTTGGAAAAATGAAGAGAGAAAAAAAGTGGTGAATCATCAAAAATCATTGAAAAATTCTAAAACTAGCTCAATCGAGCCATCCCAATTCCAAAACATGCGAAAAGAGATCCAACAACTATCAGTCCAAATCCGTAAAAACGAGGAAAAATACGGAGAATACATCGAGGACTTAAAAGAAGTAATCGAGGAGCTAAGTTCCAAAAACACCGAACTTCTAAAAAAACTCCAAGAAAAATCACACGAATTCTTAGACTCCAAATCCCTTCAAAACATTTCAGAAATTTCCCCAGAGTTAATCCAAACCACTCCAGGCCAAAACAACCTTCAATCATCAAACCGAAAGTCTCCCCCGACCTTTACATTAAAGCTTCCAACTCAAGGCTCAGAAGACCGAATCGGAGACTCTTCCATATTGAACTATGCAGAAAATTTTCACGAACAAGAAGAACCAAAAACCGAAAAAAACTTCAGAAAAAATGAAGAAAATTCCCAGGCGATAAAAATAGTTTCAAATGAAGAGGACCCTGAAAAAAGGACGCAAAAGGTTTATCCTGATGGGACCAGAGAGATTGTTTTCAGCAATGGAGTGAAAAAAGAAATTAGACCTGATGGGTTTGTAGTCGTTCGGTTTAGGAATAATGATGTTAAAGAGATTTTTCCTGATGGAAAGATTGTTTATCACTTCTTTGAAACGAAAACTGTTCAGACTACTTTTAAGGATGGACTTGTTTTAATTGAATTTCCTAATGGACAGATTGAAAAACACTTCAATGATGGTAGTAAAGAAGTCAAGTTTCCTGATCAACTTGTCAAGTATATTTTTAGTAATGGTGAACAAGAATTTGTTTATCCTGATGGCACTTTGGAAAGGGTTGAATGTGATGGTGTCAGGATTATCGAGTATAAAAATGGAATTAGGGATGTTTTTTTAGCGGATGGAACGAAAATCAGGAATATGCTGGATGGGTCAACTAGGAAATATAATTCCAAAGGAAAGATAATTTATTAATTTATTAATTCGCTTGGAATTAATTTTAAGTGATGGAGGTTTGTTCGATTAACAGTAGAGAGTTATAAATAATAAAAGTCGTAACTTATGTTAAATACACAAAAATCAATTCACTGATCTGAAAACCAAACTAAACAAAATCTAATTATCTAACTAATCATCTTCATTATTTGGTGCCAACACTGCCAATAAAGATTTGATATCTTTCGAGATAGTTTCCTGAGTACTTTCAATAGAACCAATAGCATTCTTCATATCCAAGACTTCTTTCAAAACATTATCCTGATTAACAGTGATCATAGAAATTCTCTTCTTCATAACTTTAATCATAAAATTGATATCATCAGGTGACTGTTCCCTTTCAACAGCCTGACAAACATGTAAAAAGCTCATATCTTGTCTATCCCTATTCCAAAAAAACACATTTTCTCCTTCAAGAATCATGCTAGCCAATTCTTTCGCATCAGCAACTTCCACATTCGAATTCACCTGTTCAAAGCTAAAAGACATAATCGAAATAAGCAAGTTCAACATAAGTATCGGGTTCAAAACCGAGTGCAAAAAGAAGTAAAAATAAGTAAGTCCATTAAACCCCTCAGTATTGAATCCCCCAATATTCATCTCCCACGTCATAGAAAAAGAACTGGAAAATCCTGGGTTTTTACTGTCAAGAGTTTGAAAAATCATTGCAAATGCCAGAGTGGAGTAAAGAACAATACTTAAAAAAGGTAAAATATCGACCATGACATTTCTCAACAAGTTGATATAGTACCTTGTCTGCTTGATGATCCTGAAGTAAG
Source organism: Stentor roeselii (assembly GCA_006503475.1). Lineage (NCBI taxonomy): Eukaryota > Ciliophora > Heterotrichea > Heterotrichida > Stentoridae > Stentor > Stentor roeselii. Next base: position 161,990 of record RSEH01000016.1, on the reverse strand, counting down.
AAATTCCTCGAGCCCATGAAAAGATCAGCACAACTGAAGTCAAGGAATCAGACTCTTTTCCTAAGTAACACAAAACAAACATTAAAGCCATCATGACAGTTGTGATCAAATCCAAATAGTTCCAAACATCTTTAAAGTAGCTCCACCCAGCAGCTAATTGTCGAAGTTCATATAACAACAAAATAATATTCACCCCAAAAGCAATTATCAGAAAGATAAAATCAGCCATCACTGAAAAATAGCTCAAACTAAACAAATACACAAAGTAAACCAACGCCTGTGCCCATAGCACTTTTCGGACCTGTCTCCATTTCTCATTCAACAAGATTTCAACGAACTTAGTCGAAAAAATTCTGTCGTTTTCAGTTTCAAGTATCGCTTCAGTGAGTTGAATACTTTTAACCGCTCCAGGAACTAAACAAACACGGAAATAAGTTTGATTGAAAACAACAGGCTGACCTTCAACGGAGAAAGGAATCAGTTCAGTGAAGTGATTTTCATCAGTGAAAATTAAATCAGTCCTTTCAATGATTGGGAGAGAACCTGCAGCATGGCTGAACTTATGAAGACTTTTATCGATGCTTTCAGGAAAACTAAGATTTAATATTTTTGTGTTTCTTTCAGAACGGTCTGAACAGATCCTTGAGATTGATTTTTCGATTAATGTTAAAAAGAAAGGATTTTCTAATGAGCTTTTTTTAAGCTTCTTGTAAAGCATATCGATCCCTTCAACGTAATTCAGTTCCAGGCAGATGTCGAGAGGAGAATACCCTGACCTTGAAACTATGAAACTGATGTTGTCGTTTATGGCTTGTTGCATGTATTCCTCGTGGCCTAAATAAGTGTAAATGTGAAGCATGTTGATGTGGAAAGGCTCCAAAATCCATGAATTGAATTGACTGTCGTAAGGGTGCTGCTTGGAAGACATCAGACTGCCGATGTACTGGTAAAAATCGAAAATTTTCTTAACGTCTCCGAAGGCAGATATTTGAGAACAATTGTGAGGGTTTTGGTAAACTGTTACTTCATCTTCAGTTAAAATTGATATTTTCGAATTATCTGGGGAAAATGAAAAACCTGTCATGGGTGTCTCTGAAGTTAATTCAAATTCTGACTCCATTGATGGAATGTTTAAAGAGACTAGTTTGAAGTCGAACATTAGGAAAAGACTTCCTGAGTAATTATCAAATTTTTTTTGTTTCACTCCTGGAATGTTCTTTGACCATAACTTTAACTCTTTTGAAGTGCTCCAAAGATGAATGTTTTCAGAGGAGTCGAAAGTGATGAAAAATTCATTGTTAGGAGATTCTAGAATTTGGGTAACTTTAGGGTCATCTTGTTGGTTAAGGGTTTTTAGTTCTGAAAGCAGGGAAAGGTTATAACTTTTCATTTGTCCTTCATGGTCAGCACTATACATATATTTTTTATCATAAGTGATGGAAATAAGCATAACAACTCCTTTATGAGAGAGGAAACTATGAATAACAGTGTAGTCTGGATAATTCAGCAAAGTGATTCTATGATGTTCTCCAACAACTAACATTTTATAATCATGTGAAAACTTTATTGAACCTACTCCATGAAACCTTGCTTTTGATTTTCGAACTAATTCTAAACTTGACCCTTTATAATCAAATATCGTATTTTCCATAGCTTCTGTATCTTTCTGAAGATTTATGTAGCTTTCGAAGATAAAGATAATTATATCATCTATCTTATTATAAGCGAAAATATATCTTTGCATTGAGTCATTTTGGAGATTAGTGTATTTCAAAGTTGGAAGCTCAATATTGAAGATAGAAGTTTTAGTGAAAATTATAAGAATGTCTTGATTTGATGAACACTGGACCATTTCACTGAAGAAATCTACTGAATATGGAAGTTCAAACATTTTATAAAAGTCAAATCGAGGAATCGTCCATGATCTGATAGTTTTATCATCGGACATTGAGACAATAGTTCTATTATCATCAAGAATTTCTAAAGATTTTATCCATTCAGTATGGCCTGTAAGTTCAAGTCCAAAGTTATTTCCTCGAATATCAAAAATTTTAATATTTTTATCATAAGAAGCTGTTGCTATAAATGCACTATCTTTAGATGATTTTAAAGATCTGATAGTATTTTCATGAATTCTTATTTTTTTCAGTATTTCCCAAGTACCAAATTTTATAATAATCAGTACTCCACTGTTACTCCCTACATTTATAAACTGGTTATCAGGAGAGATGTTGACACTCCATAGATAATCCATAAGAATTTCATTGATTTCTTCGATCATTTCATACTTTTCAAGGTCATAAACCAAAACATTATTCGCTATTACAGCAGCTAGGAATTTATTATCTTCGCTTATATCCATTCCAAGAAATTTATGTATTGGTTTTTCAATCAGAATTTTAAACTCATTTTCTCCGTTAATCAGGTCCCATTGAATAATCTTCCCATCATCTCCAGCAGAATACATGTATTTTTCGTCATTTGAAATGAGAATAACATTCACTTCTCGAGTATGACCACGAAATTCACTTAATTGTTTCGAGTCATTAACCAAGAATTTTTTTATTACACCTGAGGCTCCTCCAGAGTAAATAACTGAATCATTGTTGGCAAGAGCTATCCACCAGATTTGTTCTGCTCCTAATTCGATTTCTGCAATCATTTGCTTTGTGTCGAGTCTTGCAACACCGATCTTCCCTTCACGACTGCCGAAGAAGACTCTTGAACTGTCTTTGGTGAACTGGAAACATGTTCCTTGGAATGGAGTCGTTATGGAAAAGGGCTTGAATAGGTAGAGGTAGTTGAAGATATCTTCTAATTCTTGCTTTGGGGACTTGAATGTGGATTTTAGGTCTAATGACTCGAGGTCAGATATGGATTTTATTGCTTTAAGTGGCTCTGGCACTGGAGATGCCATCATTGGCTGAGCATTACTACTGATTAGGTGATAATCAGACTGTGGTTCAACCATTTATAAAAACTTATACTTACATATACCAAAACCTTTTTTCCCTGAGATTTTTTTATTTTCAGAATCAAGTCATCTAATATTTATAAAATAATTAGAATCATTTCCTATTCGATTAAAAATTACCCAAATACCTCAAAAGAAAAAAAAATAATCAACAATCTGAATCTCATGCCCAGATCACAAACCCTTAAAAACCTCCCAACACCTTCCAACCTTTCACCCCATAACCTACCTAAAACTCTCTACCAACTCCAAAAAACCTCTAAAATTCAATTTTTTCTCAAATCCCTCAACACCTCCATTCCATCTTCTAGAATTCTTATAGACATAATTACCCAATACAATAAAAAATCAGTACATAAGATTACTGGTGTGGAGAGGAAAATAAATATGGTCTCAACATTAGGAGTATCTCTGATGTGCTTATTGATAGTCGGTATCCAAAGCCAAACTTTGATCTTCGACGAAGAATTTAACACCCTGGACCTTTCGGTATGGAAGCACGAGTTGACTCTAGCAGGAGGTGGCAACTGGGAGTTCGAGTGGTACGTAAACAACAGATCTAACTCCTACGTCAAAAATGGAGTCCTCTACATCATGCCGACCCTTTCCGAAGACGCGATCGGTCTCCAACAAGTTCTGACAGGCGATGTGAACGTCTGGGGAGGGAGCCCTGCGGACCAATGCACAATGAACTCATTCTACGGCTGTGAAAGAAACGCTGCAGCTTCAGGCAACTACAACAATCCAGTCCGTTCAGCAAGAATCAGGACAGCTGACAGTTTCAGCTTTAAATACGGAAGAGTAGAAGTGCGAGCTCAGCTTCCAGCAGGTAACTGGCTTTGGCCAGCAATCTGGATGCTTCCCAGATACAACGCTTATGGAAACTGGCCGGTTTCAGGAGAAATCGATATCATGGAGTCCAGAGGAAACGACCCGTCTTACCCTGGAGGAGGAAACAACCAGTTCGGTTCAACTCTTCATTGGGGAACTGACTGGGCGCATAACCAGTACCAGAAGACTCATCAAGTTTATAACAATGCGCAGTCTTTGGCTTCGGACTTCCATATTTATGGACTTTATTGGGACCAGAACGGGCTTTATACTTATTTCGACACCCCAAGCAACAAGGTGCTGAGTGTTGACTTCACTCAGCAGAGCTTCTTCCAGAGAGGACAGTTCCCCTCGAACTTCGCGAATCCTTGGGTTGGAGGAAGTAATGCATCGCCTTTTGATCAGGAGTTTTACTTTACTATTAACTTGGCTGTTGGAGGGACTAATGGATACTTCCCTGATGGCATGGGGGCGAAACCGTGGAGTGATAATGACCCACATTCTATCAACTCTTTCTATAACAACAGAGGATCATGGATCCCTACTTGGCAAGGAGAAGGCGCTGCTCTTAAAGTTGATTATGTTAAGGTCTGGAGCTTAAGTGCTGAAGAAGAAGCCGCTGCTGCTGCTAAGGCCCAGACTCAGTAGTTAGTAAATAATCACCAGCTTATTTCAATCAACTCTTTTATTCAATATAAACTTTTTATAGCAAATTATTTATCTCAAAGAAATATTCTCTTATTTATAATAACTTCATAAACTCCATTAAAATAAAAATCTTAAACCTCTATCAACTCAAGTACTTCAAATAGAAAAATCATTAAAAACTTCATTAATTCTAATCAATGATCTAAAAGAATCAATAATAATCTAGCATGGAAGGAACTCCAATTCAAATTGAGAGAATCATCCGAGAAGACAACGTAGAAATCATGAGTGTTCGGTGGAGTCCTGACGATTCAATGCTCGCCCTTGGATGCTCGAACGGTTCCATTAAAATTTACGCGGATGGAGGATTTTTACGTTCCCTTCACTGTCAACGTTCATCTGAGACTTTTCCAGTCACTTCGATTCGATGGAAGCCAGCGACTGGTAAAACGCGAAATGTTTTAATTGCAACGACGAGTGAAGGTTCAATTTTCCAGTACCATGCTTCAAGTGGAAGAATTATGCACAATGAAACATTAAATGATAATCAGATCTTTGCTAGTGATTATAAACCTGACTCGTCTGCCTTTGCAGTTGGTTGTAAGGATAATACTGTTCAGGTTTTTGATGAGAATTCGAAGAAAATTGTGAAAAGTTTAGGACCTTCTCATGGGTTTGCACCTGGACATAGCAGTAGGATCTTTTGCTTGAAGTGGGTTGATGAGAACTTGCTGCTTAGCGCAGGATGGGACAACCAGGTACTTTTCTGGGACCTTCGCTCAGGTGAGCCAGTTCGAGAAATCCTCGGCCCGCACGTTTGTGGTGACTCAGTCGATGTAAAAGACGGTATAGTTCTAACAGGTTCATACTCAGATTCGAACCAAGTCCAGCTATGGAGTTTATTAGACTGCAGAAACATTTACACCAATTCACTTGAAGCCTCAGGAAGAGAATGCAACGTTTACACTGCTCAATTCAGCAAAGTGAACAAGACCTTCGGCATCGGAGGTTCCGGCAGTGACGAAGGGTATTTCTTCAACTACGACCCAGTGACTCCACAGGCCGTAATGAAAAACATGACAAAGCCAGTGTATTCCATCGACTTCTGCAACAACTCATCTAAAGCCGCTGTAGGATGTGGAGACGGCAGCGTCGTGATCTGCCAAGTGAACTTCAAAGAAGGTTTAAAGTACCTAAAATAACTGAGGATTACATTAAATAATTGTAACTAGTAGATCTTTCTGCAGAAATATCAACAATTTCATTATCCGAGCTGTTTTCAGCGATTTCAACTTGTTCGATTTCTCCAAAGCAAAAAGTTTCTTCTTCATAAGAGCTGTTGAAGCCTATTTTATTATAGTTCAAGGGCATGTCCTGGTCGTTTCTGTAGTCTTTAAGTGACTTGCAGTACTTACTAAGGCAAATCCCTGAGTTTATCGGGTATAAAGAAAAGTTCTCGCAAAGGTAGTCAAATGAAGAAGTTTCATAGAAAAAACAAGAACAGAAAAAGGACCAGGGCCGTTCGACGTTGATTTTGCTTAAAGAGGACCCAGACTGTAGCCAGTACTGGTCATATTGGCTTAGCACCACAGGTCTCTTCACTTGAATCAAAGTCCCAAACTTAGAATTGTGATCGTCAACGTAAAACAAATTTCCTTGCATGAAAATACGTGCATGAATACGTGATACTGAAATGTCGCTTACTCGAAGATCACAGTCGTGCCCTCTGCCCATCTTCACATCGTCTTTCGAGTAAAAACTTAATATGTAAATAACTTTACTTGAACCTTTTTCTTTGCAAAGTGTTTCGAGGATTATGAATTTTTCAGGAGGTGTCGGGAAATCGATCAGTTGAACCACTTTACCTGAGACTCGGAAATGGTGAGGGTAGGACTTCTTGCAAAGGTCGCAACTTAGGGTCTTCCAGGTGAAGGAAATCACTGAGTCGTTAGATTTGGTCGCGATTTTACTTTTTAAACAGAGTTGAAGACATTTTAAGTGGATGAATTTCATTGTGCCTGTGCATTTACATGGAGAGATTAGAGGGTTGTCTTGAGCGAATACCTCGCTTAGGCAGATACGGCAGGGTAACTTGTAGACTGGACCTGTTTCGTCGATTTCGTCGTCGTTTTTTTCATTCAATATGTCTGAGAGCTTGAATCCTGGGATCGGCTCAGAGTGAAGGCTTCCTTTAAGATCTAAAACTCTGAACTTCAACCTCCCAAGTCTCAAAACATCCCCCTTACAAATTTGATACCCTTTAGCTTCCTTAAGTCCCCTAACAGCAAGCCAGAGTTTTTCAGAATTTTCGCCATCCTCAGCAGGTAAAACAACAAACTGTCCATTATCAATTCTCCTAAGATGAAACAATTTCCTTTCATCAAATTCCCTATTCCCACTTTCATTTTCCTTCAACAAAATCGAGTTATCTTTCCTCATAATCGAGCAAGAAACATTAACTTTAATCTCAGACTTGTAAACTTTACTAGATTCATAATCAAAAAGTCCATAAGAGTCCCTAGGCCAAGTGTGAAACTCGATACTTAAACTAGTCGGTTTTTGCATAACTTAAAGCTTTAATAATGGAAGTTTGTAGGATTTGCCTCGAATCTGAAGAAGGAAAAAAAATGATTTCTCCCTGCAAGTGCACCGGAAGCCAGAAGTTCGTCCATCAAAAGTGCCTTGCAAAGTGGCAAGAAATGAAAATGCTGAAAGTTCTGAAGTACCCAGAGCTTTACCAGTTAAGCGACATTAAAATTTGTGATGTCTGCAAAAGTAAATGCGAGGTTTTTTCAGTTTCTGATAATTGGAAGATGAAAATGATTTTATACCCAATTCAATCTTTTATTCAGCGATATTTTTACAGTTTTTTATTGGGACTGTTAGCGATCGGTTTTTTTTCTGGTATTATTTTGATACCTGTTGTTGTGAATCTTGTGATAATCGTGTTATTTGCCTTGATGATCAGTTATTTCACTGGAATCAGACCGAAAATCATCGCGACAGCTGCGGGTCTTACTTTGGCTTTTATTCGAGTAGGTCCTGCAGTTGAAGGGCTGACGAGTGGGGTGTTGATAGAAGCGACTGAAGGGATCGACAGTGGAATCTTCGCCGGGTCAGTGGTGCTGATAACAGGCTACAGTCCTTACGAAGGTGCAGTGGGTTACATCATCAACAAGCGAGTGAACGGGTAATGTTTATGCAGTCAAAGTGATTATTTCATTGGAGGCCCGGTATCTCCTTATTCCCGCCATTTAATTCATGACTCTTCTCAAGTCCCTGAATCTCAGCAAGTCGCTCCAGGACTCTTTGTGGGAGGAAGGGTCAGCAACTTGCCACCTCAGGCCAAATCAATTTTGTGCTTCGGGTACTCTGGATGGGCTCCTCGACAACTTGACGGAGAAATACGTGCAGGGTACTGGAGGATCAAAGGACTTGCTACACCAGAAGAAATGTTTCATTAGGTTATTCAATTAAACGATTAACTGACTATTTAGATACTGGGTAAAACTCAAACTTACTTGACATTCACATTCTCTGGTCTTAACAGGTTTCTATTTCGCTTTCTCATGTAAATGTTTGAGTTCACTGGGTTGATTTTTTTCATCTCCTTATAAATTATCTTGTTTTTCGCATTTAATTCACTTATCGCGATTTCTGCTTCTTCGTCTATCGCGAATTCAGTACTTTTCTTCACTCTTCGAATCGCTTTAGACTTTTTTTGGCTTTTTTGGAACTGTTTAGCCCTAAGTGCAAAGATATCTTGAAGAATGGTTTCTTCAGGGTTAATGGAAATGTCACAGCTTTGGACTTTTTTCGGTCTTTTTCGGTTTGAGTATAAAATTTCTGGCACTGGAGAACCGAAACTTCTCTTGTTGACTGAAAAAAATTTTAAAGTATCTTGGTCGATCAGGTCTCGGTCAGTAATTGGTTCTTCTTTATTAAAAATCAAGAATTTTGACATTTTTCGAGCTCTTTGGTCGGTCTGCTTGTCGCAGATGGCTTTGAACTTGTCGTGAAGTTCTTTTGATGAGGTGAGACCGTGATCTTGTTTGATGTTCTGATGTTCTTTTAAATAGTTTTGGACACTTTTCCAACCTGAACGCTGAGAAAACATCTGCTTGTTGATTTTGCTGAAGTTACAGTTGATTTCTTTCTTGGCTTGAAGACAGTCGAGGATTATTCTGTCGAGTTTTAACTTTTGGTACTTTAAATCGACGGAGCTGGATGATTTTCGGTGGATTATCATTAGTTTAATTAAAGAGTATTATAAGAACTATTTATTGAAAGCAATAGTCTAAATTAATAAAAAATACTGATCCCTTAAAATTTTTATCATTCTCTGTAATAAATGGAGCATTTTGAAAAAACCATCGCAAGAATTTTACCTATTCCTCCCGATATTATTAGTCCTAAAATGACTTCTGAAGATGTTCGAGTAGAAGCTGAGGTCTGGTGCAAACCTTTTGCTTGTGCTGTTCAAGGATGTTCAGAACCTCGAGTAAGAACTGAAGCTGAAAAGATGAAATGTTTGGAAGCCCCAAGATATTATTCAATGTGTGTTGAAAGGATACGTGAACACATCCAAGAAATAATAGCCATGAAAAGTACAAAAAAATAATCTTAACTTATTATCTAATCCTTGATCTGATTTATAAAACCAAACCTCAGATAATCTAAATAAAGTTCCTTAAAAGTAAAAAAATTATCAACCCTTCCTCTAATTTAAACAATAAACCTCCAAAATAAACCTTCATTAAACCTGATTGAAATTAAAATTCTCTAAATACTTTTCCTTATTTCTAAAAAGTTCAGTCTTTTGCAATTTTTCCAGTTCTTTCTGAAAAATATCTAAAATCTCATCTTCTTTAAACTTAAATTCTTCATCATATCTCCTCTGCTCATCCATCTGATTGAACTTCAAGTCAAACCCCAAGTCCTCATCTCTCAACTTTCTAATCCCATCGAAACCCTGATGACCAACTTGAACCTCTTTAAACTCCTGAAGTCCAGCTGAATATTTTCTAATCTCCTCTAAGCTTTTCTCAACATATTCCTGAAACCCAATCACAAAACAAGTAAAAATCAAAACTTTCATCATTATATTCCTTCAAATCATTCACCATAAATCCTTCAATAATTATGTCTTCTGAAATCACAGCAGGACTTGAAAGAAAGCTCCGCAGTGTTCAGGACCTGATCGATTCGAAGCAGTACAAAAAAGCTTTAAAACAAGTGAACCAGCACATGAAAAAAACCCAGCATCCGATGCTTTTGTGTTTTAAGGCCTTGTCGCTGCAGAAGCTGGGGGAAGAAGCTGAAGCTTTGAGTATTTTAGAAGAAGTGATGGCGGAAAAGCCTTCGAATTCGCATCTTCTCTCGTTAATAGGAATCGTTTATAAAGAACTTGGAAGGAATGATAGGTTGAATCAGATTCAGCTGGAAATTTTCAATCAGAGTCCTTCGAAGGAGAAAGGAGAAATTGTTTTTAATTGCTTTGCTAGCGAGTATAACTATAAAGAACAGTATAATGTTGCGATGAAACTCTATAAGAGCTTCAATGATCCTAAATATGGACTTTGGGCTGTGGAAAGTATGATTTTAATTGCTATGCATGATAAAAGTAATGTCAAAATGCTGGACCTTGCTAGTCTTTTCTTGGGTAAAGTTAAACAAACTCCGGAATATGCAAATATGAGAGAGGTTGCTGAAATTGAGATTTTTATTGAAGAGAATAAAGGGAAATATGAAAAGGTTGTTGAGTTGCTGAATAAACATAGAAGCATTGTCCCAGATGCAATGATCAGAGAAGCAGAAGGTCTCGAAAAACTCGGTCGACTACCAGAAGCATTAACCCTTCTAAACGATCTACTATCCCATCCAAACTGCCTAGATTTAAAAATATTCTACAAGCACAGTGAAATCAGTTTAAAGCTTCAATCCTTCGAAAGTTGGACCCTAATCCAACTTCAAGAAAACCCAAGTTTTTCCTTATTTGAAAAAATAATCCAAGACATCTCTCAAAGTTCAAGCCGTAAAAGATCATCAAGACTCGGCCAGTTTTACATTTTCGCCGAGCTTCTAAAAAGCCAAAAATTACCTGATTCAAAAAGTTTCCTACTTGAAAAACTCTCAGAATACCTAAAAACCTTCTTCGAAATTCCTTCAGTAGTTGAAGACTTAAAGCCAGTCCTGATTCATTTATCCGAGTCTGACTCTTTGTCTTTAATTTCATCAATTTCTGATTTTGACTTGAAATCATTTTCATGTCAAGCTGAGTTAAGCAAAATTTTAACTTTCTTGAAACTCAGTTTTAAATTTGGACAGCGAAAAGAAGACCAACAACTGATAAGTTTATACGAAACTTCTCTTTCTTTTGAACAGCCTCCGAAGAAAGGTGAACACAGACAAGGTGATTATTTTTTGCTTTTAAGAAGCCTGAACCTTCCCTTGCGTTCTTCAGCTTCTCAATGTGAATTGGAAGAGGGTACAAAAGCGAGTAAATATAATTATTTTCTGAAGCTTCAGCTGATAGAAAATTTGAAAGAAACTGAATTTGTGAGGAAAGTTGTTGAAATGTATGAAGGACTTGATATCAAATCAGTGCAGCATGAGTCTCTCGGGTATCTTGTTTTTTCTGAACTTAATGATTGGCGCCTGTTCAAGCCGGAACTTTCGAAACTTCTGGCATCTTGTGAGAAGTTTCACAAGTACTACGCTTTAGACCTGGCAGAAACGACGAGTCAAGCTTATTTTTACTCACATTTGTCACAGGTACTTGATTTCGCCTTGTTTAAGGAGAAGATTGAGAGAAGTTTGTATTTCAACATGACGAAAGTAACAAGTCATTATTTGGAACTTGTGAAAAGACTTCAGGAAGGAACATTAAAGACCAATACTAGTTTTTTACATTTACCTTTAGAGACTTTCACTTTAAACATCGATGAAAACGTGCTAAATGACTTTATCCCTATAAATTCTCCTCAAACCTTAAAAAATCACTTTGGAAGATGGTCAGAACTCAAGTTCTTCGAAGCTGAAAGACTCGCTGGAGCCTTTGTAAGTGAATTTCAGTTCGAAGAAGAAAAATCAACCCAAACATCATCAAAGCTCCTTGATTTAACCAATTCCCTGGAAGGCACTCAAGATTTCTACAAAGAAACTTACCAAGTCCTCGGAAAGTTCATGGCAGGACTCACACGTTTAAAACAAGGCCGTGCAGCTGAATGCAAAGACCTCTGGGCTCAGGCCTTCTCCACTCTTGGACTCGTCGAAAACAAACTGAAAGACTTCGAGTTTCGTCAGAGATCTTTGAAGAAAGAACTTTTTGAATACAGAAATTTTGTTGCAGATCTGAAAAAAATAGCTTTTTTGTTTAATACTTTTGCACCTGTCTTGGCACTTTCGCTTAGCTTTGCAAAGCCTTTGGTTCCTGCTGAGGTTTCAGGGAATAGGAAGAAAAAGTCTAGTCAGGTTAATGTTTCTGTGGAATTTTCATCGGTTCAAAGTGGATTGATGAGGATTTTTGAGGAGGGTCTTAATTTGTTGAATAATGAAGAGTTGCTTTTGAGTATTGAACAAGATCCTTCAGTTGCTGAAGAACTTAGTCAAGTGCTTCTTTCAAGTATCAACAAAGATGAGAAGTTGAAAGAAATTACTCAAACTCGAAGAATTCTGGTGAAAGATCTACATTTTGAAGGACATTCTATCAAGGCGTCTTTGAATGTGCTTTTCTCCAAGTCTAGGTAGTCATTAATTATTCTATACTACAAGCCCAGGTTGCGACTTTGGATCGCTGCGCAGTAGTCAATTTTTACCATTAACTTCTCGTTGATTTTCACGGCCTGGCTCAAATCAGGAACCTCTCTAAACTGATTCTTATCAATTTCTTCACTTTTCAGCATATCCGCAACAGTTAAATCATCAAATTTTTCAAGTTTTTCTTCTAAAGCAATAACTTTTTTTTCAATATTCACCAATTTCAACCTAAGTTCATTTTCCACTTTTTTCACTAAATTGCAATTTGCGATTTCATCAAGTTTTTCAATACAAACTTCACTTCCTTCCTTGATACTTTTGATCATTTTCTTCTCAGTCTCCTGAATGTTAGATTTATGAACTTCGACACTTTCCTTAATTTGAGTGACAAGTTTTTCCATGTCTTGTTTTTGGTTGCTCCAGTTTTTTTTCAATGTTTTCAAGTCTTCCAAATTTTTGGTTAAAACAGTTTTTTTTGTTTCAAACAAAGGACTGAGGCTTGGGTCGTTAAGTAAACAGCAGGAATGAAGTTTATGTTCAAAGACACATGCTCCACAAAGTACCAGGTCGTCGTCCTTGCAGTAAGCTACTAGTTCTAGCTCGTGAGATGCGCATTTTCCTGAAAATGTCAGCTCTAGAAGAGCGTAGTTTAGTGGAAGGTTCTTTATTTCACATTTACTTACTTGTCTGCAGATTGGACAGCAGAGATGATCGCTTTTGTTTCGGATTTCTTTTAGGCATGGCTTGCATACTGTGTGACCGCACAGAGGGAGAAGAAGAGGAGTGTGGCGAGTGTTGTGGAAGTGCTCTAAACAGACCGGGCATGTTGCGATTGACTGGGTTTTTGAAGGGACTTTTTGCTTTTGCATTACAGAGAAGTCTGGTAAGACATCTTCCCTACTTTCAGAATCAGAGCTTGTCGGTGAATTACGATTATAGTTATAAGAGCTATCAAATGAAGAATGCATTGAAGAATACGAAATCGAATTACTTGAATGCTGAAAGTAAAACTCACAACTCTGTATATGATCATGAATTTGGGAGTCAGATATATGCTGTCTGCAAGCTGGACATTGGAACATGTAATTGTCATCTGAGAAGTCCATGAGTTAGTATTATATTCCGACATATCTCGAAGGAATCGCAGTTTAATTAAATTATGAAGAATATGAAATCAGGCGAATGCAATCTTTGTTGAACTTGTGACAGTTTAAAAGGATTTCAAGTGTTCGCTTCTGTGATTCCAGAATCACGTCTAACTGGGACTCGGTGTCTTTTGCGAAGCCCAGCATTTTTTCAAGTTTTGTTAGATCTAGACCTAAAGTTTCATTCACATCGATTAGAAGGTCTCTTGTATTTGGACTTTTAAATCGTACTTCACTTATTTTCATGTGAAAGCTGCATCGATTATGAAGAATTTGGCGACGGATGTCTTTTAGGAGAGGATCGTAAGGAGGGATTTTTCGATATTTTTGATAGACATAAAGTTTTATTGCTGATCCAATTAACTTCTTAGCAGCCTCTCTAACTTCTTGATAAGCAGAGAGTTTCTTAAAAAACCTATACGACTTTTCCTGGGGTCTACTAAACAAGACATAATTATTGAACATGATAATCATCAAAGAAATCAAAAAAGTTCCCCAAATAGCAGTGATAATCGCAATAACCCTTCCAACATGAGTTCTAGGAAAGAAGTCTCCAAAGCCAACAGTAGTCATGGTAAGTAGTATAACCCACATGGCATTGTACAAATAAGAATAATCCTGAGAACTGCTTCCATCAGCATATTCATCATTCTCATGATTGAAAGGTTGTTCATAAATCTCCAAAGTAACTCCAAGTGCGAAAGTCGATATTGAAAAAATCGGAATAAGCAAAAAATACGGCCGGTCCTTTAAACAAGCCTTTAAAGCAAACTTCAAAGGATGATAAACCCCATTTTCTCGGCAGATCCTCTGCACATTCAGAGTAGACCACTTGGAATAATGCAGAAAGATGCGAAACAAGAAAAGAAAGCGAAACATCATCAAGGACAGACAAATTGAGCTAAGATTCAAGTAAAGCACTCCATTTAACTGCTCAAATCGAAACTCGATATCATAAAAGGGAGGAGGGTGTACAACTAAAATACTCAAATCAAAAATCAAAGTCTTAAAACAAGAACTCAAGAAATAAGACTTGACCTGGTCCTCTAGAATCATTTTTCTCTCACGTTTTAAGAGATAAGCAGTGATTGACCGAAAAATAGCGACAAAGCAAGAAACTATGGTCGTGATCGACGTGACAACTCTAATCAAATCATTCATTTTCTCACTTTTGTACTGGTCTTTCCGGTCTCCAGTGTAATTATTCTCAAAATTGTAAATTTCGCCAAGTAGCCCTGAAAGCGACAAGACGATAAGCAAAGAATCAAACAATTTTAAAGAATCTTTTAGACTTTTGCACTTGTCTTGCTTTAACTCTAAGGTCTTTTCTCTGAGCTGGGTGTTCATCTTCTTATAAAAAACAGGATCTTCTCTGATTTCTGATGATTCTTCCTCGCTAACTGAGGAAAAAACGTCGAGTTTTTGAGGTATTCGAAGAGTATCAAGGACTGGCAAGATATGAATGACTGAATTTCGGTGGAAATTGCTTTTCATCCTATTCTGCCCTTCAGGTAGAAAGGAATGGAAATTGATATGGGCCATTCAGGATTATAGTATAAGTTTTTCATTGCTGATACTGAGTAGTTACATAATTAAATTAATGACGCTTCAAAAAGGGAAGCTCTGGGGTGAAAGACCTTTGGGTCAACGATGTCTGCGTTGTTGAGGCTTGAGGGACTTCTAAAAAACTATTCAATGTTTCAAGAACTTGTTCTTGTTTTTCTAATAATTCAGATTTAAGTGTCTTTGAAGATCCTGAAGGCGTAGGCTGTTTATTCAGCCATTTTTTTTCTTCTTTCTTTTCAGAGTCTTCAGACCTGCCGAGTGACACTTGCATTGAAAAGAAGTCCCTGAGAAGTCTTATCGAGTTTTTCATCTGGAAGTTTGATTCAGTCCATTTCTGCTGTTCTTTAGTAAGTCCTTCTATCTTCGTATAGAGCCTCTTTAAATCCAGTTTAACGTCATTATTTTCCCTCTTTCTGTTAGAAACAAAATTACTGAACTCAAAAGAGCTTTGCTTTAAAATCGTTTCTAGTTCTTCAGAGCTTTCTTTAATCTTCGTGATCTCCGCATTTCTTTTATCTTCTTCCTTGCGAAAAGTCTCATCCAGGTCTTTTTTTCCTGTTTCAACCAATCCCAGAATCCAAGGTTTTATTTCTAATTCAATCGACGACTGAAACATTAAAAATTGCTTTTCAATGTTATATTTCACTGCCATTATCAAAGTTTTGATTAACGTGAACTTATTTTGGTGCTCATTGAACTTTTCTTCAGTCATTCCCAGAATTTCTTCGATTTTTTTCGAAAGGTTTTCTTGTTCAAGCTGCAAGTCTTCAATGATAAGGTTTTGATTCATGCTCAATGAGAAATTTTCACTTTCTGTTAAAATTGAGACCTGACTGAGACTTTCCTCGGCTTGAGTGACACTCGGGCGACAGTCAGCGCTGGGGAAGAGTCTTTCAGAAAAACTGCGAAAGTTTTCAATGTTTTCGTTGTTTTCAGATGATTTTAGTCTTTGTTCTGCGTTGTTCGGGTTAAGGTTCTCAGAAGATTTGAACTGTCCTAAAGCAAGACGTTTTTTTGATTTTTTTTTAGGTTTTTCAGGTTCCAGGTTTTTTTCCTTCATCAGTTGTTCAAGTTTTTTCTTATATCTCGGCTCGATTAACACAAAGTCCATCATTTGGATGAAATGTGAGTCGATTACTTTAGAAAAATCTTCACGAAACTGGTTTAAATTTTTGACAGCTTCTTCTTGTGCGATTTTGAAGTTATTTTTGTATTTTGAGTCATTTTCCTGTAAGTTTATTCTGATTTGGTTTATTTTTTCAAAGATTTTATTTGTAGAAGCATCAAATTCTCCATGTTTACTCTCGAATAAGTGAAGTCCAGATTTTAAGTCAAGATGATTTTTTTTTATGTTGAAGTCTGCCAAAGACAGGTCCTTTGAAAGGACTTCCAGATTTTTTTCAAGTTGTTTTATTTGATTTTCGACTCTAACATTGACTTCTGCTTGAAGTTCAAAGGGCTGTTTTACTTCTCCTTTTATTTCAGAAGTTTTGTCTTCCACGTATTTCTTGAGTGTTCCATAGCCTGATGCGTAGTCCAGAAGACTTTTACGAAAGATTTCGTTTTGCTTTGATTGGGAATAAATCTGGCTTGATAATGAACCCAAACTACTCGAATAAGAATCAAGCTGGGTTCGTAGTCCTTCGATTTGACCTTTTACGTCGATTTCGAAGGAAGATATTCGGATTGTCTGCTCGGCTACTCGTCGGTTTATTGGATCGACTACTGGAATTCGAGAGTTTACTGTGTTGAGCTTTGACTCGACATCTTGGACTCGCTCTTTTACTTCTTGCTGGAGTTTTAGAAGCTTGGATTGCATTGATTCGGTGGACTTGAATTTGGATAGGCTGGGCTCCAAGAGTTCGCTGATGAGACTTCTTATTTTTATTTCAAATGTAGGCCAAGTCTCTTCGAATTGTTGAGACATTTATAGAGTGATGAAAATCGTTATTTCAAGCCTTACTTAAATTTGTTTAATAAGAAATGCTTGATGGAAAATACAGACAAAGGTTCAGTCAACTTCTTCTTGAAGACCAAGAAGTTTACACAAATAAATTTCTAGTTCTTTTAAATGACAAAAAGCAAGGATTTTGCCATGTGACATCAAAATCAGTAGTCCTAGAGCCTTTTAACACTGAAAGCCCAGTGATTCAGTATTTCTATAGAGACATGTGCAATATTCCTCGACTTGACACTGACTTTCCAGGTTCTCTGATATTTTCAATCTGCTCCTTTAAAATCCTTCCAGATGTATTTCACACTAGCCAAATCAAGACCAAGCCAATCCATCAAATTTCATTTTGCCCTCTTCACGAAAGTCCAAAGTCAGTACTAGAAACGATCCTAATTTACTACATAAAAGGTAAAAACAACAACTGGCTAATCAACTCAAAAGAACTAATCGAGTCATTCAAATCCAGAAACAAATTCGACTACAACCAAATCCTGAGCATTCGAGAGCAACACGTGACACGTGAAGCCATCTTCTGCTTCCAAGTAACTCCTTTAGAAGCGAGTCAAGGGTGGATGATGATCACAGAACAAAGAGTCTATTTTCAGCACATTTTCCCAGTCATCAAGTCCCCACTATTGATAATCGACAATACAAAAATCTCAAGAATAAACAAGCGAAAACTAATCTTCCAAAACATAGGACTTGAAATCTTCACTGAAAAAAAATCCTTTTTATTCCGTTTTCCAACAGAAAAAACAAGAGACCTGGTCTTTGCAGGTCTTTCAAAAGCCTTGCCAGAGATAAGCAGCAATGAAGAAATTCTTGATGAAATGACAACTAAGTGGCAACAACGTTTAATAACCAACTACGAGTATCTTCTTTACTTGAACCAAATGGCGAACAGAACCTTCAACGATTTTTCCCAATACCCGATATTTCCCTGGGTGTTATCGAACTACTCATCAACCTCTCTAGACCTAAACGACTCAAGCAACTATCGAGACCTTTCAAAGCCAATCGGCTGGCTAAGCCCAAAAAAATTCTCATTTTTGAAATCTCAGTCATTCGACGATTCAAAACTTCTCTACATGAGTCACTATTCATTCCCAGCAATGATCACTCGATGGTTAATCCGGAAATTCCCAGTTTTCATCTGGAGTCAACAGGTATTTTCCAAGTAGAAAGGGAAATTTCCTCATGCTTCTAAGATTTTTCATGATATTCTAGAAGACTGGCAATCGATTCTAACAACACCCAATGATTTCCGCGAGTTAATCCCTGAGTTCTATTCAAATGACTCAAGTTTTTTACTTAATTCGAAACATCTGGACCTGGGCCTTCGTCCTGACAGAGAAAACGTTTCTGATGTGAAACTACCTCGATGGGCGAAGTCAGCAGAAGACTTTTTGAATGTGATGCGAAAGGCTCTTGAAAGTGAATTCGTGAGTCAGAACCTTCATAGTTGGATTGACTTGATCTTCGGGAAGAACCAAAGAGGAGAAGCAGCTGTTGAGAGCAACAACGGTAAAAATATTTAGTCTTCCATCCTATGGCTTATGAAGGTTTCTTCGATTATGACTCGGGGAATGACTTGGAGGTGAAAGAAAAGTACCAAAAAACTGTTCAAGAATACGGACAGGTCCCAAAGCAACTTTTTAGATTCGGTCATCCTCCAAGGTCAGAGATTCCTTCAGGGTTCGAAGTGAAAAAACTGGAAACTGCCCTTTGGGAAGCTGAGGTTCTGAAAAGACCTGCAGGGCAAGTTTTCGAGCTTCCAGGTCACAGTCAGAAAGTAACTTCACTTTTTAAACTTGAGTCAAAACTAGTGTCTACCGGGAATGACGGGGTGATTCTAGTCAGTGAAAATAAGAAAATTCTTCTTGATGAAGCGATTTCAACAGCTGCTCTTCAAAGTTCTTCTCATTTTTACTGCTCAGTGAATGAAAATGTGGTGCTTTGCAATTTAGCCCTTGGTCAAGTAATTCAAGAATTAACTCTTCACGATGACCGAATCGCTTCGATGCAGGTCCTAGAGCCAAACCTTCTAATCACCTGCTCCTGGGACCAAAGACTTAAAATCTGGGACAACAGGACTCTATCAAAACCAGTCTTTTCTTATTCAAACGAGCGAGAATTCACTTCACTTGCTCTAAGTCTCAACAACTCTTGCGCTTTATTCACAGGCGACATGAGCGGAACTTTGAAATCTTTCGACATTCGACTTGGACTTGTGGAGTCTCTCAAATGTTCTGAATACATTTTCAACATCAAGTCAACACCTTTAGGAGAAGTCGTCTGTGGCAGTCTCGCAACTCAGGTCTTTAAAAACTCGAAACTTTTCACAAGTTTCAATCTTCCTGGAGTTCAAAGTCTCGCCAGTGACGGAAAATTCGCTTTTTTCGGGAAAGAGGAGGAAAATCTCCAGATGTGGGAATTGATTGACCAGAACTTTTTATATGTTTGGGATGAAGTTTCTGATGTTTCCGCCGTTATTTCTGATGGACATGAAGTCTATGCAGGGACGATTCAAGGCAGAATAATAAAGATTGATTAATTTTAGTAATGGAATAAATGTTTTTTTTACTGACTTTCATAGTTTCCTATTCTGAGGACTGTCCTCAGTATAAATGCAAGTCGCTTGGAAATAAGATGTGCGTCTCTCCTGAAGGTTCTCAAGTTTTAGTCGACTCCTGCAGTGGCAGCGAGTTTTGTGACTTGAAGCCGCTGCCGAGTCACTCATACTGCAAAAGCAAGTCAGATAGTCTTCCTTATGCCTGGCCTGGAGAGCCTTGTAAATCAGCTCAATGCAAATTTGGGTATTGCAACGGGTCTAAATGTATCGGAGCAGCTTATAATGAGACCTGTTTAGTCAGCGACGAGTGCAACCCAGGCCTTTACTGTAAAAAAGGTCTTTGTAAGTACTTGAAACATGTCGGAGACTCAGGGTGTTCAAGTGACTTTGACTGTGAATATATTTCAGGATGTATGAATGGAAGATGTGTCGAGTATAACAGTATTCATGAAGGGTTTAAAGTTGAATGTGTTCAGAATAAAAGTGAATTTTGTATCACTGGAGCTTGTTATAAGGATTATTGTCTTGGAGAGTTGACTAATGACAGGGGTGAAGGAGTTGAATGTCAGGATGATGGGGATTGCTATAACAGTATGTATAATACTAGTGCTTATCCTTTTTTATTTTATAGCAAGTGCCTATGTGGACTTAGTGGAAAGAAGTATTGTGAATTGTTTCCAGCTGATCCTACTTATATCAAACATCGCTGGAGTCTTTATGATTGGATTGATAGTGGACATATCGACAACTGCAACACTGTCAGAAGATTCGCACCTTATTGCATTGAAAAGAAGTGGCATATGAATCGATATATCAAACTCATGTATTATAATTACCTTGCCAATAGCTTCTCTTATGTTAAAAACGCTGAAAATTGTGTACTTCGAATAATGAGTCCAGATTACTATAAATATTCAGATCTTCATTCTTTTTCAAATGTTTTAAAATCGGGGTTTTTAGTGATTTTTTGGGGACTTTTTTAGATATGGATAAATTAAGATTAGGATAATTTAGAGGATTTTTTTTTAGAGTCAATGAGACTGTTTTTTAGGTTCACGATAAAAATGGATGGAAGTGATATTCTCAGTTTTGTCAGGAATCCTGCCTTTTTTAATCAAGCTTCAGTACATGAAAGGCTTTATAATGACTTTAGTCGAAGGTCGCACCACAAAAAAATCATCGAAAATGGGACTCAGAGTTATCTTGTGAAAAAACCTTCACCGCTGAGATTAACTGAACAAAAAATTGAAGACTTGCTTATGATTAAGTATAAAGCCTCTCAGGGTCGACTTAAGCAGCTTAGAGCTCGGTATCAGTCAGAAGAGATGAGAGAAATGAAGCAAGTTCCAGATATTAGCCAGAACTCAAAAATATTGGCTTCTTTTCAATGTGAAGTTAACTTGGAAGTAAAATCTCAGTATATCAACGCAATTTTAAACAATTCTCGATTAAGTCGAATGAATCGAGCATCGTCACTGGGTGGTTTATCAAAATCGGCAGTGATAAAAATAGATAATGACTCGACTATCGTTTATAATTCATTCGAAGACTATGAAAAATCCAAAAGAGTTTCAAGGACACTATCAGGAACCAAAGAAAAAAATAAGTACCTTAATGAGTTAAGAGAATTGGTAAGTCAAAGACCGAATGTTATGAAGCATGAAGAACCTCCTAACATTCTTGAGATGACAGTGATTGAGCGGGGAAAGTATTGGTCAAACAAAAAGAAAAAGAAGATTGAACACTTTCGAGACCTTTCTAAAGAGCTTGAGCTTCAAAAATGCACTTTTTCTCCAGACATCACCCCCCTTCAAGGTCTACTCCAACACACTCCAAAAACCTCCTGTTCCCTAAACCTGTCATATTCCCAGCTCTACCTAAACAAAAAAACATCCACCAACCCAAAAATATCCGAGAAGCCAAAGCCAATAACTCCAAAACTTCACCCAAATCAAATCCGAAAAGAATCTTTCTCCAGTCTGAGCCCAGTTCGTCAAAAACTTGCTCACAAGTCAGGAGTCGACTTGTTGAAATTCTTTAAAAAATCGAAACTCATAAGCAAATCCTCTGTTAATTTGAAATAATATTTAATTCTAAGGCTTTTTTACTGGTTTAGATATTTCTACTAAAGGAAGAAGGCAAAAACCGAACCAACAGCCCAAAAGAACTACTCCGCCGCAGAGGTTCCAGTTGTTTGCATCACTTTCTGTTAGTTTTGTAATCTCGATTGACTTTTTGTCGGATTCTGGAATTGGGATCAGGGTTTCTTCCATTTATAATGCGTGAATCGACTGAAAGTCTACTTGCGGAGCTCGTTGCTGGGTGTTATCGAGGGGAAAATGCGGTTGAAAGCTTTAGGATTACACTTTGTGAGGCTTTTGATTTCTGTCCTAGTCACTTTTTTTCTTTGGTTACGAGTGGAACTTTCATTAATTCTCGAGAACTGCAGCAGTTTCTGCAAGCTCATGGAGTAACCAGTTCTTCTGACGAGATCTTCATGGTTATCAAACAGTTTTCAAATCTCCAAGACGGAAGGTTGAGTTATGAAGACTTCTTGCAAGTATTCCTTCCCAGTACGAACCTACCTTTAAGGGAAAGAGTTCAAAGTCGGAAACTGATTCGGACTTTTGATGAAAAGACTTTAGAGAAATTTGTGAAGGTCCTTGCTGAAGAAATCAACTACCAAGTTCAGATAGAACAACGAAAGCAAGTATTGTACGCTGAAGATGATTTTACCGTTTATGCTGCTTTTGAATCTCTTGCTCATGGAAAGAACTGGCTTGACGAGCATGATTTGACTGAGTTTATGAAGAGGTTTCAGAAAGGGTTTAGCATAGATGATTATGAAGCCTTTTTAAGGAGAACGGATCTTGAAGCTGATGGAATTGTTAATTATAAGGAGTTTCTTGATTTCATTATGCCATTCAATTTACCTGCAAGTCGTGAAAGAAAATCAAATGAACCCTCCCAATCCTTCAAAGATCAATCTCTATCCTCAGTAAAGACTCCCGAAAGACCATCAAAAAACCAAGAAAACATCGAATCCAGCATTTTAAAAAACGAAGAAAAACCCTCAAAAAGTTCCGAAAAACCCTCAGAATCTCCAAAAATCCCAGAAAAAAGAACCCAAAAAAATGAAGAAATCAAATCCGAGTCCGAAGAAGACCTAAAAAACGACGAAGACCATCAACTAGCATTAGAAATTCTTGAGTTGTTAATCGCAGTAAAGACAGAAGAAACTCACAGACAAAATTTAGCTGTTCTTGGAGAATTACCAGCGAAAGTAATTTTAAAACTCGTGACAGAAAACAACTACCCTGACAGTTTTAAAAACAACTTTAAAACTGAAGACGATCAAAAATTGATAGAAGCAGTTTTTCAAATACTTGCACCGATGGATACTGAATATCAGCTGAATGTTGTCAGTGAAGGACAAAATCATCCAGGAATTTTAGAACATTTAGCCAAACTTGCACTGGATAGCTTTATACAAGTTCAAGACTTGATCTTCCAGGTCTTGAAAAGGTTCAAAGAGTGCGCCACGGAGGAAGAGGAGAACTTTGATAGTAAAATTATTGTGAATCAGCTGAATAATATTCAGGTTTACTTAGTAGAACGAGATCTGAACTTATTACTAAATAGACTTGATTTAACTGATTAACAGTTAGATAAGATACTTAATATGAAGGTAGTTATTCAGTCATTTACATAATTTTCAGAAATCAAGAGAAATTAATACTTCTTAAAATTTCTTCAAAATGAAGATTTCTGCATAATCCAGGAATGATTAACCAAAAATTCTCCTTCATCTTTGAAAACTTAAAATTATTAACTTCATATAAAAATGACTCATAATCGCTCTTTATCTCCGAATTCTGAATGGGCTCTCGTCATCAAAGCACAAGACGATCTTACCCGAAATCGTATCCTCTCCGACATTGAATCTAAAAAACTAAAAAAACAAGAATATAAGAAAGCTCTTGACGAACAGTTGCACTACAAGCAAGAGTCATTAAAAGCAGAAAAAAACCTTTACATCGACGAGGCTTTTTACTTTAAGAAGCAACAACAGGTTATGAAGGACCTGGAAAGCCAAAAAAAGAACTTTAACCGTCTGAAGCAAAAGGAATTCGTTGAAGTCAACCAAGAAAATAGTTCAATTCGGGCAAATAACCAGTCAAAAATTATGGAGATTGAAAGAATAGAGGACCGAAAACGACTTGAACAAGCGCAAAAAGAAATTGAAGATGAATGGACCAAAGCAAGGCAAAAACGCAACTTGATGATTATCAATCAACAAGAAGATCTTAGGAATAAGCAAGTGGAAAAAATGGAAAGGAAAAAAAATCGATCTTTTGAACAGATTCAAGATAAACTCATGATTGATGATAGGATTCGCATGATGAGGCAAAATGAAGAGATTTATAGGGAAAAGTATGAAAAAGCGAGAAACTACTCAGAAAAAAAATCGAAAATTGCTAGTCTGAACACTTTAAATGAGAATCGTGATGATCTCATCACAAGACGTTATCGTGACTGGGAAAAAATAACATCCGAAAAAGAACAAGAGTCGCTAAAAACCAACGAAAAGCTAAAACAACAGAAAATCAAAGACCTTCAACAAGCTCTAAACTCCCAGCTCTACGAAAAAGATGCAAAAAAAATCCAAGAAATGCTATACGACCGTGAATATCTCTCAGCAGCTCACAAAATCGCAAAAGAAGAATCGCTTCAATTCCAATCCGACTATCAAAAAAAGCTAAAAACCCAGGATCTTCTAAAGCAAGCCTACGACCATCAAATTCAAGAAAAGCATTCAAACCACTTGACCACCGATTCAATGTCTCCAAAAGAAAAGCAACTTCACCAAGAAATTCTAGAAAATCTAAAAGAAAACAAGCCAATTTCCTTTCTATCAGTTCCAGGAAGCCATATAAACGAGTCCCCAATTCGCAGAAGGACTTTTAAACGTCGTCTTGAAAGTCTTCCCTATTCCTTAACTCCTCCAAATCTAAACGAAAGACAAGGAAGTGTCAAAAGACAATTATTTCCTGATCCTTACAAGCACAACCCGATCACCAACCCGATCGGAAGCGAACTTGAAGTTTTTCATTCACAAAATCGAGGAAAAAGCTCGAAACTTGCAATGGCTGGAAGTCTTTTTCTAAAATAACTTTCATTAATTATGGTTTTCCCTTGAATGCGCTCTCAGGTCTGTGTGAAGAACGGGGTCTATTGGAATAGTTAATTTTTTTGATGATACTTTTGGCCGGAATGGAGATTTTACTCGAGGAGCAGGTCTTGCTTTGAAAGATTTCGATTTTGAATCAGTCAGATCTACTGTTGGCCTTGCTTTGAAAAAAGGAATTGAGGAACTTTGAAGATTTAGTTTTGATTTTAATGAACGAATTGAAGGCAACCGGGCTGAATTTGAACGTGAAGAAGTTTTAGCAGGAGGGTATCTCGGCATTGGTTTCGCTTTGAACACACAAGAGAAAGACCTGGGTTTTTTTAATGTTTTTGAAAAGTATTTATTCGTAGTTGAGGAATTTTTCGTTGTTTTGGAAGGCGGAGGACAATTTGAATGTTTTCTTTTTATTCCTGTTTCCATTTATTTAAATTTTTACAGCAAAGGAGCGATACTCAAGTCACTCATTTTAAAGAATAAAGGGTCTAACTCTAGTAAAACCTTTTGAAGATGTCTTGGGTTTCGTCGTCTTGAGACTGAACGAGTTGCTGATGCTCTAGAGCGCTTTGGTAAATATTCAGGAATTGCTTTGGTTTCAGGAAACTTTCGAAGGAAAGCCTCTGGAGTTTTTGGAGGAAATTTCGAGGAAGACTTGGAAGATTCACTTTCGCTTCTTTTAAATGGGTCTGAATGGTCGGACTTTGAAAGAATGGCCGGGTTTAGACGGGACCGCATTTGGAAGTAACTTGTTAATGGCTTTTGAATTGGGTCACTGGGATTTGCATTGTTTTCAGGCTTTAAATGGGTTTTTTCGTGATTTTGGTTTTTTGATGGCTTGGTTTCTGGGCCTGGAGGCTTTGAGGACGGGCTTGAGATTAACTTTGAGCAGGGGCTTGATGTTTTAGGGTTTTTTGTTTGGATGTTGGAGGTTGATGAGGGCTTCGCTTGGACTTTTGTGGTACTTGGTTTATCGATTTTTTTTGGATTCTGATTGGTTTTGGGTTTTTCGTTGTTTAAAATTTTCAAGTTCTTTTGGATTTTTTTAGGAAATTCACCTTCCAAGCTCTTATCCCTCACTTCACCAGCCTTTTCCCTCCCCTTCTCATCATTTATATCCTTACCCTTAATATCTTTTCTCTCAATTTTAACCTCTTCCTTTCTCTTAACCAAAGGTTTTTGAGACATCTGATTCAAAGTCTTATTTAAACTCTGCCCCATCTTCAAACCATTAGAATTTCTCTTCAAAATCTGACTTTTTCCATCATTATCCGGAGATAACTCAATTCCCAATCTCTGCTCATTCGAAAATTCCGAAGATTTTCTTCCAAGTTCATGAAAAAGCAGATTTTGTTTATAAGACCGAAGTGCAGGAAGGGCAAAAGGCACTGCCTGGTCTTTACTTTCAGAGAAGTTCATCTTTAAAGGATTCATAATATTTTATGGAGTCGTTCCAGGATCTTATCTCGACGATCCCTGACGCCAAAACTCTTCTTCTTCCGAATCAGGCGCTTTCGGCATCTGCTGTGAAGACTTTAGAGGAATTGGTTGATGATTTTAATGAGTTCATCATGATGGATGGATTTGATGAAGAACAGATCTGGGCTCAGATATCGGTCATGACTCCGAAAGTTATGGAAAAGATTGAGACTTTAAAACGTGTGAAGGAAATTGAAGATGAATCTGACTTGTCGGTTTCACAGAAGGAAAGTCAGGATTTGGAAAGTGATAATGATGAAAAAGGGGATTTAAGTGAACAGCAACGGGAGTGTTTAGAGGATGGGTCTAGAGGAAGTAGCTCTGGAGGGTCGAAAGGATCTGACCAGCCAGTCCAGGACTTTTTCGACGCTGACGAAATGCAAAGATTTGCAGACGAAGGCGAAGAGAAAAATTCTGACCCAGGTCTAAGCGTATCAGAAGAAAGCGAATCAGGAGAAGCCGACATGAAATACGAAGAATTTTACAGAGACGAAGAGCCAAGCGAAGAAGAACCAGAAAAATTATTCAGTTATATCGACGATCGAGAAATGAACAAAATTGAGGAAAAAATGGTTTCAGACAAGCCTTGGCAGTTGAAAGGCGAAGTCACTTCAAAGTCACGTCCACGAGACTCTTTGTTGAATGAAGACCTCGACTTCGACGTCGCTCGAAAGCCGGTCCCACAGACACAGACGAAAGCTGTGACTGATGAAATCGAGGAAATCATTAAACAGAGAGTTTTGGATATGCTTTATGATGATGTTCGGCCTAAAAAGCCTTTGGAACCTGTGAAGACTCGAACTGCTGCGGAGGATTTCATGGACTATGAAAAGTCGAAAAAAAGTCTTGCTGAACTTTATGAGGAAGATTTTAAAAAAGAGGTTTTGCATATTCCTGTTAATACGGAAACGGAGAGAGCGAAAAAGGAAATTACTGTGGTTTTTAAAAAACTTTGCTATAACTTGGACCTGCTTAGTAGTCTTCATCCTGTCCCAAGACCTGTTGTTCAAAACCTTCAGGTGAAGAATTCTCAGGTTCCTGCATTAGTCCTTGAAGAAGTCCTGCCTCATGCTATCAGTCAAAAAGAACTCGCTACTCCTGAGCAAGTTTTTGATAAGAAAAAAGCAGAGCTTAAGTCAGAGGAAGAACTTACAAAAACTGATAAAAATGCTGCCAGGAAAAGACATAAAAACACTTTAAGGACTCGAAAGAAGGAAAGAATCTTAAAAGCCATGAATAAAATTGCTCAGGATCCAAAAGCTCAGAAGTTTGAATATCGAAGGATGATTAAAGAAGAAAAGGCTAGAAAAGAACTTATTGATAGGAAAAAACAAACAAAAACTAAATTTACAAGATCTTCTGAGTTTTTTAAAAACTTTCAGCAACTCAGTCAGGAAATTAATGAAAAGGAAAAGAAGAAGGACAAGGAAATGCCTTTAAGTAAAAAGATTAAGCTATAGTTTTAAGATCTATTCATTAGTTGGCCCTTGGTGGCGGTCTATGAGGAGAAGTACTTGTGCAACTCCTTAAATGAACTTGCAATCGATCTTCAAGAAATGTTCGTAAGCAATTAGGACATTGAGCCATCACATTAGTATTAAAAGCTTGATAAACAATTTCATTCCTTTTATCCAAATTTTTTTGAGTAGTGCCTAAAGGTAAATCTGTTGGCATTTCAGGTACAGGTTTCCTTTCCTTCACAGGTTTCTTTGATTCTCTTTCTTCCCACAGTTTCGTGCAGTTTTTAATATGAATTTCAATCGAGGCAGTCCCAAACTCCCTTCCACTGAATAATTCTTACCAAATATGACACATCACAACTTTCGGCCTTACAATTGCTTTTTCTTCTTTTTCTTCAGGCACTTCATACATCTTCATGTTGCTCTTTTGAACGTAAGTTTTTATGTTTTGACCTTCAGAAGACTTCGCCACTGATGGAGCCACTTTATGAGGATTTTCACTTGTACAGCTTTTCAGGTGAATTTCGATTCGGTCTTCGAGAAACGTGCGGAAACAGTTAGGACATCGAATCATCACGTTTTGATTGAAAGACTCGTAAACTTTTTCGTTGTGAGCTGTGAGATTTTTCATTGTTTTTGAAATGGGAATGTCGTCTGGGGCTGATGGGACTGGTCTTCTTTCAGCTTTAGGCTTTTTTGATTCTCGTTCTTCCCAGAGTTTTGTGCAGTTTTTTATGTGGATTTCGATTGATGCTGTGCCGAATTCTCTTCCGCTATGTGTGATTTACCAAATGTGGCACATGACAGTTTTGGGTCTAAAAATCATCTTTTCTTCTTTTTCTTCTGAGATTTCATAAACTTTCATGTTGCTCTTTTGAACATAAGTTTTTATATCTTGACCTTCTGATGACTTGGCAACAGAAGAAGCCATTTTATGAGGATTTTCTTTAGTACAGCTTTTTAAATGTATTTCAATCCTATCTTCCAAAAATGCGCGAAAACAATTAGGACATCTGACCATGACATTGTTATTAAAAGATTCATAAACTTTTTCATTATGAGCATTCAAATTTTTCATAGTTTTCGCAACAGGAATATCAACAGTAGCAGTAGGGACTGGTCTTCTTTCCCCTTTAGGTTTTTTAGCTTCTCGTTCTTGCCAAAGTTTTTCACAATTTTTGATGTGGATTTCAATTGAAGCAGTTCCGAATTCTCTTCCACTAATTATTTTTTACCAAATATGGCACATCACTGATTTCGGTTTCGAAAAAGTCTTCTGATACAAGTCTTTCTGATTTTCTGATTTTGTTAGTGGATTTGGAGACTTTTCAAGTGTTTTGTATTTTTTTATCGTTGGAGACTTGGAAGGATTTAAAGGAGGAGGTTTATGAGGGTTGTCACTTGTACAACTTTTCAGATGGACCTCGATTCTATCTTCCATAAAAGTTCTTGAGCAGTTCGGACATTCCACCATGACATTGTTAGTAAAAGCTTCATTTACGATATTATTCCGCTTTTCCAGGTCTTTTTGAGTAGTGCCTAAAGGTAAATCTGTTGGCATTTCAGGTACAGGTTTCCTTTCCTTCACAGGTTTCTTTGATTCTCTTTCTTCCCACAGTTTCGTGCAGTTTTTAATATGAATTTCAATCGAGGCAGTCCCAAACTCCCTTCCACTAAATAATTCTTACCAAATATGACACATCACAACTTTCGGCCTTACAATAGCTTTTTCTTCTTTTTCTTCAGGCACTTCATACATCTTCATGTTGCTCTTTTGAACGTAAGTTTTTATGTTTTGACCTTCAGAAGACTTCGCCACTGATGGAGCCACTTTATGAGGATTTTCACTTGTACAGCTTTTCAGGTGAATTTCGATTCGGTCTTCGAGAAATGTGCGGAAACAGTTAGGACATCGAATCATCACGTTTTGATTGAAAGACTCGTAAACTTTTTCGTTGTGAGCTGTGAGATTTTTCATTGTTTTTGAAATGGGAAGGTCGACTGGGGCTGATGGGACTGGTCTTCTCTCAGCTTTGGGCTTTTTTGATTCTCGTTCTTCCCAAAGCTTTTCGCAGTTTTTTATGTGGATTTCGATTGATGCTGTGCCGAATTCTCTTCCGCTGTTTGGATTTTACCAAATGTGACACATTACTGCTTTTGGTCTTGATATCATTTTTTCCTTCGGAAGAGGACTCAGAGTTGGAGATTGCCTTATCTTGTTAGGCTCTGAGCTTCTTGAGGTTTTTGCTAATATGTTTTGAGAAGACCTGGTTGGGTTGGGATTAAGTCTCTGCATATTATTAGATTTACAAGTTTTAAGATGTAAATCCAATTTATCCTGAAAGAAAGTTCTATAACAGCTGGAACAATGAGTCATTAGTTTGATTTCCTTTGAGTTCATTTACGATCTTATAAAATTTTATCAACTATATTCCAGGAAATTACCCATACTTTAATAAATTTTTAAGTATAATAATAATCTTAAAGCCAGTCAAAAATTACATTCAATGATAATAAAATCCTACTAATTCTAAATTTATCCTTCAAACAATACTATTCTAATAATCACAATTCAGCATTTTACCTTCAATTTTATTCAAATTCTCGAAACTTCCAATCGATTATCGATAAATGGCGACTCCACCAAAGCCGATCCGAACATTAAAAAGCAAAATCAATCTTCAAGACTTCACTCATTACATCCCACTTGACCCAAACAATTTACTTTACGATCTGTGTATCTGCATCTTTGAAATCTCACTAAACGATAACTCATTTGAAATAATGCAAGAAATCTTCATAAAAACTCTTCATTTCCCTAAAGACCAGTCTTTACACCTCGAAAAAAAGTACTCAAAGTTCATAAAAGACTTCTCAAAAGTATTAATTTCAGGCGAAACATCAGAAATCAAGTCAAAGTTATATTCACCTGACTTAAAAACCCTTTTTCAAGAAGTGCAAAACTTTTTAAAGCCTTCTGAAGACTCCTGGGTCCAGCACCTTGAAGGTCTTTTCAGGTTCATCGGAGTGAGTCTCGTGGAAATCGGAGACAACTTCCGTAGTGAAGCATGGAAAGTTCCTGAAGAGTTGTTCACCATTCATTTATATGAAAGGTCAGATGAGGTCTTCTTCTTGGTAAGCAAAGATCCGGTGAGACTTCCGAAGCCACAGGAGAGTATTTT
Organism: Stentor roeselii; assembly: GCA_006503475.1. Taxonomy (NCBI): domain Eukaryota; phylum Ciliophora; class Heterotrichea; order Heterotrichida; family Stentoridae; genus Stentor; species Stentor roeselii. Next base: position 131,236 of record RSEH01000016.1, on the reverse strand, counting down.
AGAGCCTGACTCTCCATTGTTGACCTTAAAACCAGAAGAGTCAGATGATCTCGAAGTGCCAGGCTCCAACAATGACTCTTTGATTGACCAGGCAGGAAGTGATGAAGAAAGTGACTGGAACTCGATTCAAAATGTTCTGAATGATAAAAAAAAACCAGTCCTTACAAGAGTTCAGTTAAATGACAACTCGATTCCAGTCAACTCTTTGAACAATCTGGACCTTCCAGTATCAGAAAAAGTGAAATACTCTTCAGCGATTCCTCTAAACCACTCAAAGTTCCTTACAAGTCTCACCTTAACAGTGGTAAATCTTTTCACATCTCAGAATCTTTTCCATATTTCCTTGCAAATCATAACTAACACCCTGTACCACTTTCCATTCACTCACAGCAGGTCATTTGAGCAGAAACATCTGAAACTCACTCAAGAACTCTTAAAAGCTTTTAATTCTCAAGACTCTCAAACTGTTCAAACTTTGTTAAACTCTTCAGAGATTCAATCAATCTTCGAGGAAATCGAGGAAAATATTGAAAAAAGTGAAGAGTCGTTGATTTTTCCTGTTTTTTCTTTGATAAGGTTGTGGAAAATAGCGCTTGTTGAAAAGCAAGGTGAAAAGGAGTATATCTGGAATGTCAACAGGCCTTTTGCGCGATTTGTTTTGTATCTTTTTAATGAAAGAGTCTATCTTTTAGCACCTGTCGGGAAATTCGCTGTAAAAGGTATCAAAGCGAAAGATGAAGACCTTGGCAAAGAAGAAGATGATGAAAAAATTGACTTGTTGAAAGATGATAAAAACCTTCTTGAAGATGACTTAGATGTTCTTGATGATTTGCAGGACTTACTTGTTAGTACTGATGTCGATGATGAAACTTTAGAAGCTCATGGTCGGCTTTCTATTAGTCCGAAAAATGTGAAGTTTAAACCTGAATTGACTATTGATATTGAAAGGGCTAAGGGCACTGAAAGTCCTTCGCCTACGTATCGGTCTGCTTTGAAGAAACCTACCAATTTAAGTCCTGATATTCAAAAAACATCCCCTGTGCTGAAATATTTTGAAAGTGCTCAAAAGTATAAAAATCCGGTTGAACGTTATGTGGCTCGAGCCAGGAATGCGAAAGAATAGAAATTAATTAGAGTTAGGATAGTTACTAATTTATGTGGGTGTCAAAATAGATCCTTTCTGTGAAGCAGTAGTTGTTTTGCTTTTTCCTTTTGTAAACAAGTTTAAGATACTTTTTCATTTCGTTCATATTGGCTTTTCGTTGATTATACTCCTTAATAACACGTGCCTTCCAGAGATTTGCCAACTGTTGATCATCCTTTTCATTATTTTGTATTTTTTCAACATCTTCCTTCAACTGATCAAATTTTTTTCTAATAATTTTTACATCTTTGAAAATTTTTTGTCTTTTGCAGTCTTTCCTCAGCTGAATGCATTTTTTCGATACTTTTTCAATACTTTCACAATTTTTTTCCAATCTTCTCTGTGATAGTTCCTTTAAACTAGCAGATCTCACACTTTTTTTTTCATTAAATCCAGACAAGCCTTGAGAAAAAACGAAAAAAATCCGATTCCTTTCAAATTTTTCCCTTATTTTCTCTGAAAAGCTTTGAAACTCCTGATTTTCCCTCTTCTCCTTAAATCTCAAACCTTTTTCACGTTCATTATTTTTTTCAGGGCTGCAAGAAACACTTCTAAGGCAAGCAAAGGACAAACTTTTTCCAAGACTCATAAAAAAATAATAAATCAACAAACCCATCATAAGTCATAAATAATGGAAGAAGACCTGAGTTCAGCGACCTTTCTCGACGAAAACCTTCTGAAAATCGTTGAAAAGAAGCTGATGTACATAAACGACCCAGACCACGAATGTACCTGCTTAAATAGTCTCTCGACCCATCGCAACTTCCCCGTCTTACCTCGAACTAAACCACTTGTTAGAAGAAATCGGCAGGGCAAAGTTCCAGCTTTCAAAAAATCAACCAAAAGTCAAAACTCGAGTCGGTTCACTTGAATTGCATCGAGAAATCGATATTCAATTAGAAGAAGTTTCTACTTTACTTGAAAAATTTCAGGAAAAAGTTGAAGAAAATGAAGCTGAGTAAGAAATGTTTAGACAAGAATTACTTGCGGAGGAAATTGCGAAGGAAGCACAGCAGGTTAAGATGTTGGAAGATACTTTGAGTAATACTAATGAGAACTTTGAACAAAGAATTGCGTTTTTTGAAAGACTTGTCAGGGATGCTGCGAAAGTATTGGAAGAAAGTAGGGGGTTTATTATGAAAGGAAGGGAAAAAAGCTTTTTGGAAGCTACGGTTAATAAGTTTGAAGTTGAGAGGGAAAAGTCTTTTGGATTTATTGAGGATTTGCAGTATGAGGTTAAGACACTTACGGAAAAGTTGAATAAGGCGAATACTGATTATGATTATAATTTGAAGAGGATTAAGGGGGATTATGAATCGCTTTATAAGGAACATAATATGTTGAAGCAGAAACACTTTGAATTAATCAACTCAACGACACAGTCAGTAATAATTAAATAGTCAGGAAGAGAGCTCGAAACCCTAAAACAAGAAAACTCCAAACTAAACAAAAGACTCACCTCAGTCCTCGAAGAGCTAAAAACCAAAGAAGACGTCCACCAAAGTCTAAAAAAGACCATCCAAGACCTAAGTGACCATCTTGACAAGTACAAAACCCAGGCAAAATCCTCAGAAGACCTCGAAAAAAGATCTCGACAAAACGACCTGACAACAACCAACCTTCAAATCGAGTTAAACAAAGTAAAATCTTCCTGGATGCACGATTTAGAAATTCTGGCCCAAACCCGTTTAGAACGCGACTCAATGCACACCCAATACAACCTACTCGACCAAAAATACAACAAAATAAGTCAAGAAAACAAAGCCCTTCGCTCTAAAATCGAAGAACTCAAACAAGAATCAAGAGCAAACTTTGAAGCATCGAAACATGTCGTCCCTTTAGACAAAAATGTTAAAACAGCCACAGGGTCGATATCAAGAATCGAAGTTGACTACTATAGAGAACTGGAGAACATGAAGAAAAGTTTTGAGATTGAAATTGAGAAACTGAATGAAGAGGTCGACTGGTATAAAGCGAAACTTGAAACTGAAAGGCAGTGGAGTCATTCTTTGGAACTTGCCAATAAACACTTGAATGAGCAGATTGAGGATTTTCGAAAAAATTAGGAAATTCAGTGAAATTAGAAATAGACTCTTAATGCTATGATAATGAAAGATAAGAAATATTCGAAGGTACTTCCTGACCTTGATGAAACTGTAAACCTTGCGAAGCCTAGATGTCATCCTAGAGGTAGCTTGTTGATTCCTTCGCCTAGGACTAGCACTGGCTTTCACTATCGGTTTAAAGATGTTTGGAAACGGGCTATGTTTAAAATTAAGACTAAAAACGTGTTGAGGAAGATGAGAAATGACCTTTTGTTATATGGAACATCTCATCATGTGCTTGATATGAATAATCAGTTCAGAAATGACATAAAAGGTATTTTTGAAAAGAAAAGAAACTATGAGATAACTTTCGCTCATAAGGATACTAAGGAAAAATCGAACTCTTGGATTATTTCTTCGAATTCTAGACCACTTGGAGCTTGGAATGCGATTTTGTTTGTGATGATTTTGTATGTTGCTATCATGATGCCTTATCGGCTTGCATTCATTCAAACAGTGTACTGGGATACTTGGACTCTGGTTGAAACCATAATTGATGTACTTTTCATGATTGATCTCATTCTAAATTTTTTCATTTGGCCTAGTCATATAGATTCAAATGAAAGCAAATCACTGAAATCTATTGCTATTAACTATCTTACCGGCTGGTTTCTAGTTGATCTCATTTCTAGTGTTCCAATCGGGTTAATAAACTACAGCCTTGGAATAGAAGACTCCGCAAAATTTACAAAATACAACAAACTGCTAAGAATGACCAGAATTCCTCGTCTTTCCAGAGTATTCAGAATTTTCCGTTTGATTAAAGTATTAAAACATCAGCAAACATCTAAGTTTTTACTTAAACTGCTTGAATTCCTGCAAGTTAATGCAAGAATTGTTAAGTTTTTTGAGTTTTTATTCATGGTTTTTCTTTTTGTTCATTGTCTTGGGTGTTTCTGGTACTTCTCTGCTGTGATTGATGAGTTTTCACCTGAAACTTGGGTTGTTAGGAATGGTTTGCAAGACGTGCCTCCAGAACAACTTTACCTGACTTGTATATATTGGGCTCTTACCACAATAACGACTGTGGGATATGGAGATATAGCAGCTAGGACTGATCTTGAAAAAGTTACAGCGATGATACTCATGATTTGTGGAGTAGGGTTTTATTCTTTTACAATAGGATCACTCAGTTCGTTTTTGTTAAATGTCGAATCTCGTGAGACTCTCCTCACCCAAAAGATGGCAGCAATAAACGAATTCGCAAAAGAAACCCAGGTAACCGACGAAGTAAGAAAAAAGATAAGACAAGCAATCCGTTTCCGAAACAGCAAAGTAGGGATAGTATGGAGCGACAAGCATTCACTTTTCAAAGAGCTTCCAAAAGGTCTTCAATTCGAGGTGGCTCTTTCGATGTATTCAGGTCTAGCAAAAGAGAGTATTTTATTCAAAGACCGAGACCCAGCATTGACGACAGCTTTAATCCCGACGCTTTTTCCCTTAAAAGTCAACCGAGGAGAGTACCTTTATCAAAAAGGCGACTATTCAGATTCTTTATACCTGATCGCAACAGGAAGAGTTTCTCTTGTAACAGAACAATTCGGAATCGCTTATAAAAGCTACTTAAAAGGAAGTTATTTTGGAGAAATCGAACTTTTTGATGGATGTTTAAGAGAGGAAAATGTTGTCACTGTCTTGAATTCAGAATTTTTTACTATCACTCGAAATGAATTTTTAAGGGTTTTAAATGATTTTCCTGCTGATAAAGACAGGATTTTTAGTGTTGCTTTGAAGAAGAAGGAAAAAAATGCGGAGTGTAGAAATGAAATTGTGAAACTTATTAGGTTTTGGAGTAAAGAGGGAAGTGTTGCTGCTCTTGCTGGCAAAAGTGCGGAAATGATTGATGATGTCACTGTGGTGTATAAGAATGATATTGAGGAGCAATCGAGATTAACTGATGAGAGTAGTGAAATTTCACAGATTAATGATAGGCTTGATAGGATTGAGAAGTGCATGCAGATGATATTGGAGAGATTAGATGGGTTAAAATAATGAATGATTTTTTATTTTGGGTATTCCAATGATAGGGTTATTTTAGAATAGACTGATTTATCATTGTGAATCGCCATTAAATTTCAAATAAGTATTTAATCTATATAAATTATTTATTTAGGCATTTAGTTTGTTTATCGCAAAAGTATCTGAACTTATTTATTCTTCACAATTTTAACAAAAAATAGGATTTCACTTATTAATACTTTATTTTTCATTTCAAAAAATACTCATCATTCTTTCTTAATTCCTGCCCTACAAATTTTCATAATAATCATGAACTGCCCAATCTTTGATTATTACTAAAACCCAAAAAAGAAACCAAGCTTATTTAATGATACTTATATCTTTATCACGCTTTCACATTGAATGATTTTAAGACGAAGCCTCGAATGAAACTGATATTTAAGCTTTAATAATCCTTACTTCTTATGATTTAAGTCGATTCTAACAGTAGATTTTATCGAAGAATGTTTGAAAATCTGTGGTAATTTCTGAGATTTACACTATTGAGGAAAAAAAACTAAAAAAAGTTTTCTTGCCTTTGAGTGCTAAGCCTTTAAGGACCCAATTAGACTTTATCTGATTAAAGTTAGTCTTAGCTATATTAAATTAATGAACTTATCATGTAAACGATGAGGCAATAATGACCTTAGCGGCCGTAGTTACTTGAGATATCATTCAAGTAAAAAAAGTTAATTCTCACCCACTATTTATCTAATTTCAAAGTCTTTTGAAAATAATAAGCAAAATTTATCACAAGTCTAACTTTAGTTCTAAATTGAAATTAATTCATAAGTTTTATGCGGATATTTAAGGTCCCGATTATAAAGAACTGTGTAATTTAAGCAGCTGGCAGATATGGTTATAAAAAAATATTTATGAGTCCAAAATAAAATTTTTCATACAAAATTACGGTGGCTTCAATTGACCCTATCCTCTAACCGATTCTAGGATTTTACAACTGATTATTAGGTAAAAAACTGCTATTCTTATTTTTACTCTAGTTTGAAATTACCAGAGTTAGAATTATATCGACAACTTTTACAAATTAGATGAAAGAGCAGATATTTATATATATAATTTTTTAGATAATAAAATTGCCTGGGATATACATTCTTAAATTAAAAGTTGGCTAAATTGAGTTGATTATAAAATTAATTTTGATTTAAAGCATATTGCAATAAAAGTTACTTAAATTTTAATGAGTTATTATTAATATTCTATTAGGCAAAGATAAACATAAATTTGATGAATTATTTATGAATACTTGAAAGCCTAATAAATTAATTAAAAATCTTTTTCATTAAATTACCAGACCAAAATTAAATAAACCATTAATTGTCGTCCAGATATTTTTATAAGTCAAAAAAAAAAGTTTCCAGTAAAACTTTATTCAAATTTAATAAAACCTATTACTTATCACAAAAAGTTTCCTTGATTTCATAAACTACAGGAACAATTTTACTTCTTTTTTTAAAAGAATTTTTCGGAGATATCTGATTCTGCAAATCAATACTTTTCCAAAGTTTATTCTCAAGTTGTTCCTTGCCCCATTTTTTTTTTTCATACCGTTCCATGAACCCTTCAATCATTTTCATGAGTCCAGCAATACTTCCCATGATTCCAAAAATTGACCCAAGAAGACTTCCAATGAAAACAATCCAGGTTTGATTAAGAATCCTTAAAGTCTGCATCGCAGTTTCACTTTGACTGATACTGATTTTAACCTTGACGTTGATTTGAAGGTTTAAGCTGAATAAAGGTTACTTATCTTGACTAGAAAGAGACCCAAGGTTTGTATTTTGATGTGAATAGATGTGAAAGCCTGTTTCTTTTGAAGGCCATTTCGTTGAATCACTTTTGAAAACAGAAGGAATGAATTTAAAAAAGAACTCACTGGGAACTGATCCTTTGAAAACATTTTGATCTGATCCAGTTCCAATCACAGTGTTAAGTCCACTGATTTCCCCAGGAATAGAAGAAGAACTTGAGATGTTTACACTGATAGCTCCAGCAAAGCTCTGAAATTCTTCAAAAGAAATCAGCACAAAAGAGTTCTTAAGACTAAGTTGAAAGTTGTAATAATCGATAAAAATTTTACAGCTTTCCGTGGTTTTAAAACATGTGACGAACCTGGAACTATAAATAATTCCTTCTTCTGTGATATGTATATATTCATGACATACATTTTCCTTGTATTTACTATGAATGCAATCTCCTCCATAAGTAAATAAAACAGTTTTAATTGAAACAAGTTCAGAAACAATCTCATTTTCTAAAGAAATAACTGGAATCAAAGCTTTCAACTCAGAAATATTATCCAACTGAAAAGATAAAAAACTTACAAGAATCGTGACTCCTGCAACTATAACAAAAATCAAGGAAAACATTCCTCCAATGCTTGTTTTTCGATAAGTCACAGGGACTCCAAGATCAACTCCATGATTCGACGAGAAAACATCAACGATTTTCAATTTAATCCAAACAGCATGAAAAAAAACACAGACAATTATAATAAACCCAGTGAAAATCCCTGCAAATATCCAAGATTTCACAGTGAAATCTGATACAAAATCATCTTGATAAGTCATAGAACTCGGCTGGTAACTCTCGTTTTGAGGTAGTTGATAATATTTCATTGGAGCTGTTGAACCGATAGGACAATAAAAGCCTTTCTCGCAATCTAAACAGAATCTTGACCCTTTTTTTGATGAAAATGTACCGAAAGGGCAGGGTAAGCATTGGGAGAGTATTGATGATCCTCTTTTGTCGTTGTAAGTTCCTGCAGGACAGTCTGTGCATTTTAAGTTGTTTCCGAAGGTTCCTGTTGGACATAGCTCGCAAGATTTGCCGAAGGTACCTTGACTGCAGTTTAAGTAATCTGAAAGATCGACTTTCATGAAATTTTTACTAATGTCTGTATCTGATCGATATATTTCTATACTTTTACCTCCTCCAAATATATATATTGATTTTTTGTAATGAACTGCGGTGTGCCCATATAAACCTATTTGGTATCGTGTATCGATTATTTTTGTGGATTTTGATTCGAAGTTGTAGATCATTATGTTTTGAAGAATTATCCAAGAAAATATTGAACCTCCTACTCTTATTAAGTTGTTTCCGGATACAAAAGTCGAAGTTTCAGCACCAAATATTTCCTGATATGCTTTAACACCAAACGGTTGAACATTCACTAATATTGATACATTGGTAAAAGTGACTTGAATCAAATTAAAATTAGGTGACTGTAAAATATCATAACCTCCTGCAATATTCAGGACCATATTTAAAGAATTTTTAGACATCCAACAAGTTGTATCGATTAAAGTGTTGAAAATTTCATTGTTTTCTGAGTTCCAATAAATATTATTGTGCATCAATGTAAAAGAAGCTTGGTCAAAGTAGAAAAACCAGATATCGCTAAATCCAGTTTTTTCGTATCTTCCTCCTACTATGATCAGACCTATTATTGCATTAGACATGCAAGAATGAGATCTTGCTGAAGGCCAATTACCATTTTTCCCAAATGAATACCAGTTTTTAGTGGGAATATGAAAATAATAAAGATCGTCTAAGTATCCTTCATATCCTTTTCCACCAAAGATAAAAAACAGTTCATCTCCCAAAATTGTGTATGCGAAGTTACTTCTTGGAGAAGGAATTGAGCCTGTCACATCAAGGCTTGTCCATGTTTCAGTCTCAATGTTGAATTCCCACATATCATTAAAATAATCCACTAGATCCATATTAGTACTTGTAGAACCTCCAAAAACATATAGATGTTCATTAGACGTGAAACATGCATGATATAATCGAGCTGAAGGCGCTTCCCATTGTTTAGAAACAATTTCAAACCTAAGTGGATCTAAACTTAGGTCAACTGAAATAACACTATTAGTTCCAGGTCCATAAAATAAATAAACCTTACTTCCAACCATCACATTTCCCGACATAACCCTGAATTCACTACCAAAAAAATTCACATATTCCCAAGACCCTGAATTAAAATGAAACTTAAAAATCCTTGGGTCAAAAGTAAGTATCTCAGGCAACATTCCAAAAATAATAAACATTTGATGATTAAAAACATAAGCAAAGTGACTATTTTTCGGACCAGGTAGATTCCCAGTAGTTTCCAAGATTTCCCAATAATAACTCGAAAGATTATATCGATAAAGCTCAGAGCCATTTTCAACACCTAAAATCAAATTATAAGTCGAATATCCATACATATAAAGACATCCTTCATAATAAACAAGTGTCGGGTCAATCCTCGCACTTGGAGCTGTTCCAAGATTCGGAAGCAATCTGCTTGTAAGACTGTTTACCTCAACACTTCTTAAACATTACAGAAAAAGTGAATCTGAATAGCTGTACTGCGAACTACCTCCAAAAATTGCAAGAAATTCCTCATCTCCTTCTTTAAAACTCGCCATTCCGAAAGAGAAAAGTCCTGGAATCTGGTCACCTTTAAGATTTTCATAAGACCAGGAGTAGTCTTCCAGGTCAAAAAGTAAAATTTCTTTAAAAACTCCTAAAATTAGGATTTTTCGGTCTTTACGTAAATAAGCGCGATGTCTTCTCATTCCTGAAGGCTTGTATTCTGATATTATTCTTGGGGATGACCAGAGATTGTTGGTCAGGTCGAAGATGTAGACGCTTGAAACTACTTGTGAGTCGCTTATTTTTTCACCCCCGATGGTTATTATGGAATTGGTTTTTTCGTCGTAAACTGCTGCTGAACCTGAGAGTGTGTCTGGAGGAGTTCCTGTCGAAGGGATGAATGAAATGTTTAGGGATAATGCGGTTGAAGTGAGTAGGAATAAAATAACCATTTAGATTGGATTTGGTTTTGGAAATTAGATTTTTTAGATTATTTGAGTTGTTTGTTTTAAGAGATTGATAGAGGAGTTTATTTGGATAGGAAAATAATCTAGAGAAATAAATTTTTAGGTAGATGTTGAGTTAAAATATCAAATATCAAAAAATTTCATGAATTTAAAGATTTTAATGTAAATTAGTTATAATCATCTTAAAAAATCAAGAAATTTCAAAGATTTTAATGTAAATTTGTTACATTCAAGAAAACCTCATGAATTTAAAGATTTTAATGTAAATTTGTTACATTCATTATCAAATCAAGAAAATCTCATGAATTTAAAGATTTTATGTAAATTGTCACATTCATCATCAAATCAAGAAAATCTCATGAATTTAAAGATTTCAATATAAATTGTCACATTCATAATCATAACTTATCTAATTAACAATCGCATCCATAAACTCTTTCTCAGCCGCAAAGGTATCCCTAATTTTATACTTCTGCGGTGAAACCTTCGAAGACTTAGTAACCACATACTGAGGATAAATCTCTTCCTTAATCCTCTCCCTATTTTCCATCTGTTTTTCCATCCTTTCTCTATTCTTCTTCCTCCTTTCATACTTTTCAGAAAATTCTTCCACAACCTTCATAAAAACAGCGACACTTCCCATAAGTCCAAAAATTGACCCAAGAAGACTTCCAACAAAAATAAGTCCAGTCTGATTGACGACCCTTGAAGTAAGCATCGCATTTTCACTAAGACTGATGCTGACCTTCACCTTGACATGCTTTTGAATATCCAAACTGCTTAAGTCTTACTTTTCTTCACTGGCAAGTGACCCGATTGTTGGATTTTGATTGAAACTCACATGAAACCCTGTCTCTTCTGAAGGCCATTCCGAGGATTCACTTTTAAACACTGAAGGAGTAAACTTGTAAAATAATTCACTTGGCTTGTTACCTTTTAACAACTTTTCTCTTGACCCGCTTTGAATCACTGTATGAAGACCGCTGATTTCTTCTGGAATTGAAGAGGAAGTCGTCAGGTTTACGCTTATGGCTGAGGCGTAGCTGTTTTGTTCTTCTAGTGAAAAAATTATGAAGGAGTTCTGAAGGGTTAGTTTAAAGTTTGAGTATTCTGCTGAAATTATGCAGTTTTGATTAAGTAATACGCATTTTAACACCCTGGATTCATAAAAAATGCCTTCTTCTGAGATTTTTATCTGGGAACTGCAGAGTTTTGAGTTTGGGATCTCGACACAGTCATCGCCGTAGATGAAGAAAATCGGTTTTATTGAGAGTTTTGAAGAAATCACTTCAGTTTCCAGGGATATTGAAGGGATCAGTGATTTAAGCTCAGAGACATTATCCAGATAAAACGTTAAAAAGCTCAAAATTACAGTAATTCCTGAAATCATTATCAAAACAATTGAAAAAAACCCTCCAAAGCTAGTCTTTCTATAAACAACAGGAACATTCAACCCATTTTCATGATTGGACGAAAAAATATCAATAGCTCTTAAAAATATCCAAAATCTAGCAGAAAAGAAACATACAACAATAAAAACCAAAAAAAACCCTCCAGCAAAATACCAAATATTTTGAGTTACTTTTGAAATAAACCTTGTTTTATACTGAAAGTCATCCGGCTGGTAACTATCATTCAAACTGATTAAAAAAGGCTTTACAGGGTGAGTGGCTCCAACAGGACACTCATACCCAGAAGGGCACTGAAGACAATACCGAGCACCTTGAATGTTTGAGTAATACCCAAAAGGACAAGGCTTGCACTGAGCTTCCCCTGAAGACCCTTTCTTATCATTGAACTTTCCCCTGGGGCAATCAAGACACTTCCCATTTGCTCCAAAAGTCCCAGGAGGACAAAATTCGCAGTCATTTCCAAAAGTCCCTAAACTACATCCAAGTCCTTCAATTGAGTCAATTTTTATTAAATTTTTCTTGATGTCTAATTCTGACTTGTATAATTCAGTACTGCCTCCACCCCCAAATAAATAAATAAACTTCTTGTAATGAAAAGCTGAATGACCGAATAAACCAAGTTCGCTCTTAGTTTGGAGAATTTTGTATTTCAGCGACTTTAAATCAAGGATGAAAAAATTCTGAAAGACTACCCAAGAATAAATCGACCCTCCTACTCTGAAGAGAGAGTCACTAGTGAAAAATTTTGCGGTTTCAGCTCCGATAATAGCTTGATCTGACTGGTTTCCTATTAAAGTGGCATTTAGGTAGACTGTAGTATTGAAGGTTACTTGAAAGAGGTAAAGGTTGGGTTGAAGGGAAATGTCATATCCTCCTGCAATGTTTAAAGTAGAAGAAAAGTTATCTTGAGACATCCAACAAACAGGGTCAATTAAAGTTTCATAGATATTACTTGGTTCCAAATACCAGTTTAACTGAATTTCTTGTAATTCAAAAGTATTTGATGCAAAATCGTAAAACCACAAATCATTGTAACCTGAATCTTTGAACCTGCCACCTGCTAAGTAAAGTCCTTTTTGGCTAAAAGCCAAACAAGATGAAGCCCTGGCTGAAGGCCATTCACTTTGAGTTCCTTCCAGTTTAAACCACTTCTGACTAGGTATATGTAAGTAAAACAAGTCATCTAAATACCCGTCATATCCTTTTCCCCCAAAAATAAAAAAATAATCCCCATTCTGCACAGAGGCAAAGTTACTTCGAGGAGAAGGAACCGACCCAAGGCCATCAACTAAAGTCCAATCCTCATATTCCAAGTTAAAAATCCACAAATCATTAAAAAAATCCTGATTTCCATCTTCAACCGCATCAGCTCCTCCAAAAACATAAAGATTTTCATTAGAAATCCACCCAGCATGAAAAAGTCTCGCAGCAGGTGATTCCCAATGACTTGAAACTTCTTCAAGTTCAAGGTGATCAGAGTCCAAGTCAATAGAAACAACGCTATTTGTGGTGGGTCCATACAAAAAGTAAACTTTTTGTCCTACAAGAACATCGGCAGACATTACCCGATAGTCGATTCGAGTTTGTTTAACGAAAGACCAGGTCATAGTCTCCAGGTTTAACTTGTAAACAGTCGGGTTGAACAACAGCGACTCAGGCCTCATGCCGTAGATGATGAAAATATTGTTGTTAAAAAAATATGAATAATGAGAATTTCGAGCACCTGGACTGGGTCCTTCTGTTGAGACGAGTTCCCAGGTGAATGTTGATAAGTTGTATTTAAATAACTCGGAACCTGTTTCTAAACCTTTGATGAAGTCGTGAGTTGAGTATCCGTACATGTAAAGACTTTTTTCGTGATAAACTAAAGTTGGGTCGTTTCTTGGACTTGGAAATTTTCCGTTGTTTGGAAGTTTACGGCTTGTGAAGGTTTGGATATTGATTCTAATTAGTGATCACAGGAATAGGGAATTGGAATAACTGTATTTTGTACTTCCTCCAAATATTGCGACGTACTCGATATGGTCTAGGATAAAACTTGATATTGCAAATGAAGAGATTGCACCGATTTGATCACCGGATAAGATTTGGGTTGACCAGGAAAAATCTTCTAAGTCGAAAATTAGAAGTTCTTTGAAAAGACCGAAAACTATGATTTTTCGATCTTTTCTTAGATAAATTCGATGTCGTCTTAAACCACCAGGAATAAAATTTGAAATAATCTTCGGGCTGTACCATTTGCGGGTTGTTAAATTGAACATGTTAACATCAGATGTAGACCTAGAGTCACTCATTCTTTCTCCACCTATTGTTATGATTGTGTTGGTTTCGATATCATATGCAGCTGATGAGCCTGCACTTTTTTCTGGTGGAGATCCTGTCGATGGAATTGTTGAGATTTGAAGTGATTCGACTGTGAATAATAGAAGGTTTAGTATAAGCATTTATTTAAACTAGGTCAAGTTAAAGATAAGAACTATGATCAAGGTTTAAGGTAGTCGTACAGAATAATTATTTGAACATAATAAAGTAGGTTTTAATATTCGAACAAAAATTAAGGCTGTCTTAATATGAATAGGGCTATATTAGAACTGTAAACAATTTTAATCTTAATATGCTCAAAAATTTATATAAATACAATTACTTCCCACCGCCTAGCATTTTTTGGCTTCTACTCCTTTCATTAGCTGTTCTAAATCTAACAATTCTTTCTAAACTTTTCTTTGTTCTCTTAATGACTCGGTAGGGTGCTTGGATATCGAAGCTGTTATTTTTTGAAGCTCTTTTTTTCATCTGAATAGGTCTGAATACGATATTAAGTACCCTAAAACTTTTAACATTCACCAAATAAAAACACTCCAATTTATCCATAACCCAAACAGTCTCTATTTTATCCAGTCTACAATTTTTACTACTTGAGTAAAACTTCTCAACAATCAAAGCCAAATGCAAAACCTGACTCTTAATCGAAAATTCAACAGGGACATCTTTAGCATCATCATGATCCTTTTGACGAATAATCCAATTTCTATCTTCAAAAACTTTTAAAGTACAGTTTCTTTGAATTCCAGGAAAAATTTGATTATTTCCAGAGAAATTGCTTTTTTTTTTCTTAACAAAAGAAAGCTTATGCTGAACTATCTGGTCAAGACAATAAAAAGACTTGAAAACTTTAGGAATTTTTCCACTATAAACAAACCTTTGAATAACAACTGCCTGCCCCTGACGAAAGTGTTTTTCCCAAATGTTGATACATTCTGAAACTGAGTTCAAAACTCTGCATTTATCATGAAGATTGTTCTGTGATTTAAATATCGCTATTGGAGAGTTATTCACTGATATTTCCTTAAAGTACCTGAAACCTTCTTGAATCCCTGTTGATGACAGGTTCTCTTCGAATATCAATTCTTTTGTTTTACGATCTGAACAGATCAGAGTTGGCTTCTCGAAGCCAAAACCGATGATGAAGGTTTCAGGAATTGATAGAAATATTGACATTCTTCTGGAAACGTCGCTTAAGATGCTGAAAAAATTTAACTCGAAAAGATTTGATGAATAACTTCTGTGTGGTGAGATCACCATTGAATCTCCGAGCATATGATTATAAAGTAATTTAAGTTATAAGAAATAATTCTCATTTCATTCATCAATTCAATTAAAGATACCTGAAATTTTTCTCAGTTGAAATAAAACTTACCCTAATAAATCTTCTAAAAATCAAACAAAAATCACATATTTTAATTAAAATCTCATAAATGGACTCAAGTTTCGACGTAGGCAAGCAAGAAATCCTGGAACTAGCAGAACAGTTCTGTGGAGGCTACATCCGAAACTATCGTCACGGCCTAGAAAAAATCAGAGACTTGCTAGTTTCAACAAACCTTTCCCATTCCAAAACAATGAAATCAACTATATCCAAATCTCGTAATTCCCTTCGAAGTACCAAAAAAAAAGACTCTCTAGGCTCTCCAGAAACAGAAGACTTGTTATCCGAGGTGAAAAAATGCCGTCAAATAATCCTAACCCAACAAGAAAAAATCTCATCAATTCCAGGTCTCGAGTCCGATTTGAAAGAAGCGAAAAAGCAGATTCAAATAGAGACTTCAAAGTTAACCAACAAGTACAACTCAGACCTTTCACACTACCAAAAAGAACTAAAACATCACAACAAAGTTCTTGCAAAAAACTTGCAACTTGAAGAAAAAGTCAAACTTCTTACAATGGAAATTGAAAGTTTTCGAAGACAGTTTCATAAAGAAATGGACGTCGACGGCAGAGTCACTCAACTTCAAGAACTTTCAGTAGCGCGAAATAAAGAAATTCAAAAACTTGAAATTAATGGAAATCGTTTGAAGGTTCAACTTGACTTAAAAACTCAAGAAGTTCAAAAACTTTCAGCAAAGGTTTTAGAACTTGAAGCGAAAATTGAAGAAATTAAAAAAACTCCGAAAATTGCGGAAAAGGAAAAATTTGATCAAAGTGAAACTAATGCATTGATGGTTAGTTTTTATAAAAAGAAACTGGAAGAGAAAGAAATTGAAATAAAAAAACTTAATACTAGGGTCTGCAAAATGCAAAGAACTGAAATTCAATGCAAGATTAAGGAAGAAGGATTTGATAATGAAAGGAAAGAGTTTCGTGATAGAATCGCTCAACTTTGTGAAAATAGCAAAAGTCTTGAAAAAATTGTTAAGGAAAAACTATCGGCTTCTAATTTTCCTAAGGATGAAAATAAAAGGAATGTACTGTTTTCTACGGCTAACTATGAAAATATGGCTGAACTTGCGAAGAGTGCATCTGAGGCTTATTCGACGGTTGTTAGTAAGGAGAGATTGACTAGCAGGAGCACGAGGCCGACTACTGCCGTTGATAGTAGAGCTTGGTCTGCAAGGAAGGTTACTTCTAATAAATTTCATATGTTTTGATAGTAATGAATATGTCAAAAAAAATTCCAGTCAAAAAAATCGAACTCAAAGGATTTTCAATGATTGATAAAAAAAACTTCGAAAAAATATACTCACCTCATTCAAAATCACCTAAAAAGATCCAGATTCGGCCGCAATTTCTCAAAGCGAATAACTTCCTTAAACGAAGAGAACGGCTTAAAAACCCTAAATCTAATGAGCCTAGTTTACTACCAACTCAACAAAGCGCAACTCCAAAAGGATTGGAAAACAAAAGGATCAGAAACTTGTCTTTGAGTAATAATCCTATAAAAAGAGTAGACACTGGTCATTTAAGGAAATTTTCAGTACCCAGTAACCAAACTTTTATCACAAAGTCGCATTGTATTTCACAAACTGGGTATATCCCGGACTTTCCTCAGAAGGAAAACCAGGATGCCTATATTGAAATACTCAACTCAGAGCTTAGCTTATTCGGGGTATTTGACGGCCACGGCGTAAACGGTGGTCAGATCTCGACGTTTATAAAATCCCGTCTCCCTTCTCTCCTAACCAAATCCCCTCATCTAACCGATTCTCTCCTCTCATCATCAATTCAATCCCTAAACGAAGAAATCGAAAAAAAATTCGATTCCAGTTTCAGCGGGAGTACTTTAACTTTAGTATCAATTCAAGGTAAAAAGCTTCTCTGTGCAAACGTGGGTGATTCTCGAGCCATAATTGGTAACCAAATAAACGACTTAAGTCCAAATACAAGTTCAGGGCGTTCATGGGTGGCAGTGGCCTTATCCCGAGACCACAAGCCCGACCTAAACGACGAGTTCGACCGAATCACTTCTTCGGGGGGGCGGGTCCTGGCCTACAGCGACGAAAACGGCCAACCAACAGGCCCGGCGCGGGTCTGGCTTAAAGACCAGAACATTCCAGGACTGGCCATGTCAAGGTCACTTGGCGACGGAGTCGCCAAGACAGTCGGAGTGACTTCTGAAGCTGAAATCTTGAAATATGATTTGAATGCTCAGGATAAGTTCTTAGTTGTCGCTAGTGATGGAGCTTTTGAATTTTTGAGTAATGAGGATGTTGTTAAACTCGTTGTTCCTTATTGGAAAAGTGGAAATCCTGCTGCGGCTTGTAGAGCTGTTGTTAATGCGGCGGAATATTGCTGGAAGACTGTAAGGGTTATGTAGGAGGATGTTATGGTTGATGATATTACTGTTGTTTGTGTGTTTTTTAGTGTGGTGTAGTATAATTTATGAATTTTAGAAGGAATTATTGTGGCTCTGTTGATGGGATTCTGCCTGTTTTGAAAGGATTCAACAGTGGGGGGAAAACAGGATATTTTTCAACTTTTAACAGAAGTTTGAGGAATAATGATCAGGATGAGAATTATCTGGTGTTGAAAGCGAAGGTCTTGAAAGAGTACCTGGAGATTAATAAACGGATCAAACTTCAAGTGATTAACCCTCATCAAAGTCATCAAAAAAGGAAAAAAACAAGGAAAAGGTCTTTAGTTAGGAATAGTTAATATCTTATTCTTTATATAAGATGAGTTGGTTTAGATTTATATCTATTGAATACATGCTATTCATTTTGTGATAAAGTTCAATCTTGATATTATTCAGATTAAATTATATTAGATAAACTAAAAATTACTATAGAAAATGTCATCATTTGATGGGATATTGAAATACTGAGTATAATATTGAACTATGAATCTAAACTAAATTACATACTAACTTTTGAAATTCAATTTGGTTAAAAATATGATATGTTAAATAATAAATTGAAGACAGCTTACTATCAATAAATATAAATAGAACATTCAAAATTTAAACACTTATTAGGGAAGTAAATAAATATTTCAAATAAAAATGAACAGGTTTGATTATCCAACTAGCCAATATATCTCTTAAATATGTTCATTCACTAAAACCTTCAAATCTGATTAAAAAGCTTTTCGCTCATTTTCAAGTTTATTAAAATTAAACTTATTTGATAGCTCTAGTCTACTATGATGACTGATTTGATAAATAAAATCATTATTAAACTCTTCCTCTAAAACATGAATGATAGACATTTGTATTCAATTTTCATGTATCAACTGGTTCATCAAGCTTTTAATACTTGAGACTGAGTTCCTGAATGCAACAGTCTTCAGTAAACCTCCCTAAAATCACTCAATCCCAAAATTAACAATTCAAAACAAACAGAGTCAAAAAAAACCTCTAAAGACTCAATCAACACATCCCATTTTACTCACTTCATAAAAACAAATGAAAAAATCCCCAATAATCCAAGACTCCTCCTCCAACCTATTAAAGTCCTGGTTCGGTTCAAACTACTCATTTTCAAGTAACTTCCAATACCACTTTTCCTCAAACACCTTCGAAAGAGCATTGAATTCCGAGAACTACCTGAAAATCCACGAAAATCTTTTAACAAAACAAAAAAACTTGACAAGTTCCCAGCTTTCCCTATGCCATCTCTTATCAAGTAAAGTAGACCTGGTGAATGACCAAGTCCTGAAGTTCAACTCATTTCTCCATCAAAAAGACTTAGACCTCTACGAAATGACCCGAGCAGCGACCTTCATCCAAAAGTTCATCCGAGGATTTCTTACCCGAAAGCACATAGAAGAGGTAATCTCCAACTAGTTCATCATTTCTCGCAAGCAACAACAAATCTTCGCTGAAATCGACTCAGTCCTCGCCCAACGACAGTTTTTTCTGTATCATGTCGGGCGTCTTCCCACAACTAGTGCTTTAATGATCCAACGCGCATATCGACGACATAAGTTTAGAGAAAAAATTGACCGTCTTTGGACTGCTTATCATAATCATCTGTTAAATAAAGAAGAAGCAAATTTTTTAAGACTTAAGAGAAGGATTCGAGAAATCGCCTGTCGAGTTATACTTAAAAGAGTCAGGTTTAATGTCAGGAAAGAGAAGAGGTTGAAGGAAATAAGAGAAAAACAAGCTCTCGCTGTTATTAGAGAAGGACTAAAAAAAATGAAAATCAGGCCAAAAATGTTATTGGAAAGAATTAAAAAGTTTAAAAGAATGCAAAGAGCTGTGTTGAAGAAAAAGAAGAGGAAGTTACAGGAAATGATTTTGAATTTTAAAGGAAATCTTGAAGATATTAAGGATGATCCCAGGTTTGAACTTGATAATATTTCGGTTGATTCACAGGAAGAACTTGGGACTACTACTTCTGATAGGGAGGCTATGGAAAGGGAAAAAATGCTCAGGAGAATGGAAGAGGAGAGAAAAGTCAGGATTTCTTTGGGGAAGATTTCTTATAATTGTAGGGATGTCAAGGTTAAGAAGATGAATACTTTACTTGAGAATTTAATTGTACCGGAAATTGAGTCGGTTAGGGAATTACCTGCTTTGACTAGAAGTCCGAAAAAAATTAAACCTCGGCCGACTCCTAAGTCTAGGTTGAATTTAGAGGACCCTTCATACCTTCATAATACTCTTTGTTTCGACAACAGACTAAAAAAAATCAAAGATAAAAAGAAAATACCCAAGTTCACAAAAGTGCCTTTAAACCTCGGTAGTCTCCTCACCCCCACAAAATCTTCTTTACTTAAAGTGAAATTCAGAAGTATGAGCACAGGAAAACCCGAAGAAGAAACCAGGACACATTCAAAAAGATTTTCCCAAGGATTAATCGATGATCGAAACGAGGTAAGAATAAAGAAAACCCAAGTGAAATTAACCCCTTTGTAAATTCAAAAAAATCTAATAATTTTCTTCAATCATCCAAAAACATCTCTTTGAAAAATTTAAAAAAATTTCAATAAAACCTTTAAACAATCTTCTTTCTCAAAAATCTTCTTTCATCAACTCATCACTAAATTCAATCTATAAATGGGAGTTAACTACTCAGAACTCTGTCTTAGATGTTTCAAAGCTGAGGAAGAATCTGAAGGCATCCCTTTGATCCCTACTTCATCAAAGTCATCATTTTCTTCATCGACAGCTGACTTATCTTCAGAGATTCCTGAAATTCGTGGAGAGTTGAATGCAAAGCAGGAAAGTTATATGAAACAAATGGAATTGGCAAGTATTGAGTTTTTATCTCATATTCGAGGTAGTTTCTTTGAAGAAGGTTTTACAGAAGCTTTGAAAAAGGACTCGATTAGAGTTATTTCCAAAGAAACTGACTCTGGGTTTATTTTGAAGTCAGAAATTTTCCTTGATTTTCCTCCAAATGAAATTATTGACTTAATTCTTGATATCAAGGTTAGAAAGAGCTGGGATGAGAATGTTGAAAAGATTGAATTAATTATGAACCTTCCTGATGAAACTACTATTACGTATGTGAAATATAAAAAGTTTCTTATCATTGCTAGTCGGGATCTTGTCATGATTAATAGAGTGATGAGAGCTCAAAATGGGTTGGTTTTTGTTAGTACTTCTTGTGAAGTTGATGAATATCCTCCAACCCCAGATTCAATCCGAGCAAACATATCACTTTCCGGGTACTACCTCGAGCCCATATCATCCTCAGGAACTCGAATAATAAGCTACACAATAGCAGACGTAGGTGGCAGCATTCCAAAATCCCTAGTAAAGACAGCCTCAGCAACAGCCGTTCCAAGGTTCATAAAAAACCTAGAAAAAGGTTTAAAAAAACGTCGAAATTAATTACTTAGAAGTCTGAATCCTTTTAAACTTCTCCACCAAAGTTTTCGTTCCCAAGACAGAAACATGAGTCGCTCTTCTTTTCTTCTTCTGACTCCAAAACTCAATATTTCCCTTCAACTGTCCAATGCAGGTTTCACTTATAAAGGCACTATTCAGATAAAAGCACCAAGTTTCATACAAGGGCAGGCAAATATTCCGAATAAACCCGACTTGAGACTTGGGCACGTCAGTAGTTTCCCTGTCGCAATACATGCTCACAGGCAGGGACTTATTTTTTTCTATATCGCCCTGTCGAAAAAACTCTTCACAGACGAGCAAAGACCATTTTTCGTGAAGTTCGTAGTCCTTGGCGCTGTGGCCTATGTCAGCACATTTCAAAGACATTCCGAGGACTTGGCATTTGTCTTCGAAAATGTTGAGGTCGATGTTGGATAAGGTCGTTGCTCGAGTACGGAATCTTCCGAGAAGATCGAAGTGTTTGGACATGTCTGTTTGAAGGATCATTTCCATTATCATCTTACGGGACCTGATCCAGTCTTCTGATGTGAGGTTGTTTAAAATACTTGTCTTTTGAGATTTCAGAAGTTCAAAAGTTCTAGCACTGTGCATGTTTTCTAAAACTGATGAGTCGTTGTATGTTATTGCTAGGTCGTCGCAGCTATTAACCAAAAAACGATTAGTTAAAGCAGAATGGCCAATATCATGTCCCAAACACGCAATAATACAAGAAGTCACATCCAACTGTGTTAAATTCTTCGACAAGCTCGACTGCATAATAAAAAAAAGCTGAGTATGAAGAACATCAGCTGCATGACAAGCATTATGATAAGGATTTTTCAAATACCCCGCTTCAAGAGCTTTAAAAAACTCATCAGTAGTTTCAGAATTCTGTGCAAGAAAAGAATTAATCTGCCACTTCTCAAACAAGTACTTCCCAACCATAAAAACGCTTTGTCCAGTAGTATCATAAATAAACCAAATATCAAAAGACCAGTTCTTCCCCAACTGAGACAAAATACTCTGAAGCTGGTCAAGTCCATAAGTAGAAAAAGGAAAAACTTCTGGAAATTCTTTCAGCTCCATGACTGTCAACTCACTTGAAGCCGGTCTGTCAAAATCAGGACTATTGATAAAAGAAATATCAATAAAATTCTGAGAAATAAACTGACGGTCTTCTGGGTCCATGTCAGCTTGATGCTCGATTTTCACTTCACTGATCATCACTGTTCTTGCAAGTTTTTGCTTGATATGTTCTACTCGAATACTTGCGATTTTTAAGTTTTCTTTAATATCTTTAAAAAAAATCATTGAACAAGCGTGTTTTAAGGTCTTTTTTACCTTATCGCAAGATTTTATTAATAATTCTGTCTCTGTTTGCATTGTTGCGTCTTCTGTCTCGTCTCGCATTGTAAAGCTTGACTTGTAAGACTTTTCAAAACTGTATTGAAGCCAAAAGTCCTGCTTTTGGATTAACTCTGAATGTCTTGAGTCCATTGTAAGAACTGCAGTGATCAGGAAAATTATGGTGAATGAGTGAAAGGCTTCTAAAGTGTTTCCATTTGGCACGATTAGCACCCCGCAGATGAATTGGGTTAGCATTATTGAGTGGATTAGGAGAAAATGAGAGAAACTGTTGAAAAGAATTGATTTTAGCAGAAAGGATAAGGAAAGAATTTCAAGTGTCAGTGGAAGAGTGTAGGAAGAGGTGGTTGATAGGAAGAAGTTCAGGGTTTTTGATTGGCCGAGGATGTTGTAGGTGTTTGTGATTATTGCGTAAATTAAAAAATAGGGTTTCAATACTTTTAATCCGGTTTGAGTAGATTTTAAGAGGAAGAGGAAAGGAAGTAAAAATAGACAGTTTGTGATATTGAAAGTTACATGGAAGTACATTCCTGATATTGACATATCGTCTCTTTCATAAGCCAGGACTGTGCATGTAATATTCACAAAACTCGATAAAATGATAAAAATATAAAATATCAGCAGTCTCGATAAAAAAACACTCGAAAATTGTTTCCCGTTTTTCTCTAAAAACAAGTACTTGACATAACTTTCGTTTACTGACTTTTCGTAAAAATCCAGCAAATTGGGTTCAATAGGAATAGTTTCTTTTTCCATATCATCCTGGTTAATCATTGTGTATCTTTTTCCATCTTCAACTTCTTCCTGAAATGTTTTCTTTTTATCTTTAATTTTCAAACTCTTTTCCATAATTATAATTTGAACTTTAATCCTTCTAATAAAACTCCATCATTTTCATTGACCTTCTAATTTTTACTAATTCAAGAAGCAATAAAAAAATTATCTTAAAAAAGGGTTTCTTTGATTTCTCGGTGCTAAAGGATGTTCATCATCATCTTCTCTAATCTCTTGCGCGACATGTTCATCATTTCGAAGTCCAAGTTGACTTTCATTAAAAGATCTGTCAACATTTTCTTTACGATTTCCATTAAGAGGATTATTTCGATTAACAGCAAGAGGGTTATTTTCATATTCCCCTCGAATCATTTCCCCAAACCTTTTATGTAAAAAGTTATCTCCTGCGTTACCCTGTGGCCGAGGCAGGTACCCTTGAGGAGTACTGCTGAAGAGTTTCCAAACAAAAGCCAAGATAAGAAGAATCAAAATCCCAGAAACGATTTGAACAACAAAAATAAAAATAATATTTTCAATGTACTCTTTATTCATTTCGTCTTTATCGTCGTAGTAGTCTTTCGCAAGAGGAGCCAACTTTTCCCAAACAGAGTCTCTGTCAGTGTAAGCCAAAGAAAGACCTGCAATGAACTCAGCTATTGTGAAGCCGAGAATGATTATTAGGAAGGTTAGGAGAAGGAATCGAAGAGGACCTAAAAAGCTCAGGTCGATAAATTTCGCTGAATGGTAAGATATGCAGGAAAGGAGGATCGATATTAGAAGGACTGGAAGGAAACCGTGAGATGCGTATGGCGGCACGTTTATGTCTTCTGATGTGTGGCAGAACTGACGGTAGAGACAACCGTAGGAGGAACAGGATAGAATGATTATTATGTTTAGACCGCAGAGAATGTAGACTGTTCGTTGGGTTCTTTCTATTGAAAGTTGAATCAGGTCTTGAGAGTTAGGAACTTGCATTTTTATTTGGATTTGGAGTAGGTTTAATAGATTAGGTCATGAGTATTTAAGTAGGGTGTTGATTAATAGGCATCAATTTATCATTGTTAGAGTAGTTAAGATAAGATGTTTTGGGATTAAATATATTATAAAGACACCACTAAGTTGTAGTCACTGAACTTCTCGAAAAATTTCGAGATTTTTTCGAACTGACACTGCTTAAAACAGGAGTAAACAAGCATTTAATATCAAAACTCACTCCCCGTTCATGAATTCCTAAATTCCTCTTAACCCTCTCCTCCACATTCTTTTTCTTCAACCCTCTTCCCTCAGGTCTAATCCCCTGAGAATAAGCTTTAACCATCATCTCCTTCGGCAAGAATTTTCTAAACTTTCTCTTTTTAACAGCTTCGATTTTCGGATAAAAAACCTGTTTCAGGTCATCCTGAACTTTATTCTCAAAAATTTTGAATTTTTCAGGTGAAAATCTAAATCCATCAACTAACTCATTTTCTGCTTCCTGCCTTCTAACAACCATTTGAGCCGTCTTTACAATTCGAGCACGTTGTTCACGAGTTCTTTCCAAATATTCCCTAATATCCACTCCAAGTCTGTTATTTCCTGAACCGTCATCGTCTCCCATATTTAAACCTTTCAAATAATATGAGCCGAGAGTACCTTTACAACGATGAAGAAGACCCGACTGACGTGATTGTTGTCGACGAGTTGCTCAATGGTCTTAATGACTGGAGAACGGTGCCTGATATTGTCAGGCTCACTTTCAAAGCACTTTCAGACGTCATTAAAAGTCACACTGCAAGTCTTCGAGACCTGGAAATTCAAATCGCAACGAAAGCGAACAGGTCTGAACTTATTCAAAAAGTTAACAATAGCGACTTGCAGAGACTTTTAGCTGAGAATAGAAATGGGGGAGAAGTTAAAAACTTTGAAACTTTTCAAACCTTGTTGGAAGAAAAACTCACTCGCAAGGAATGCTCGTATATGATTAATGGAAAGTTTAATGAAATCAAAGCGGAACTTGATAAAAAGGCAGATTTGAGAGAATTGCAGAATGAAATTAGGGGAGTTAAAAATTTGGCTGAAGAAAATAATTTTAGGAAAGGACAGAATAAAGAAATTGATACGATTTTTAAGGTTTTGGAACAGAAGGCTAATATTTCTGAAGTTAATGCTGCACTTGATGAAAAGGTGAGCAAGCAGTCTCTCGGCAGCAGCTTAAGTAAAAAAGTGAACAGAAGTGACTTAGAAGCTCTCTTACTAGGAAAGGCAGACATGAGCGAGCTTCAAAGTCTCATCGCGATTTTAGACAATAAAGCCGACAAGCACCTTCTAGACCTTCAAAGTTCAGTAAAGCTAGAAAAAGTTGAAATTCTAAAGCTAATCCGAGAAGAACTCTCAAAAAGACTCGAACTAAACGACTCAGGTGAGTCAGTAGTTCGTATAAAGCGAGAACTTGACTACAAGCTAAACCATTTCGACAAGTACATCGAAAGTCTCCGGCTAAACATCGAGCAAACGCAAGCAACCCTTGCAGAAGAGATCGCAAACAAGATGTCAACTACAGACCCAGACGTAAAAACAGAAATAACTCGTTTCACTTCCTCCGTAAAATCAGAAATCCGTAAAATCGAGGATAAAAACAACGAAAAACTCCAAAAAATCGACTTAAACCTGAAAACTTTATCTGAAGAAATTTCTGATTTAAAAGCTCGAGTCTTGAGCTTCTCTCGGTCTGATGACCGCCTCTCATTCGAAAATATTAGAAGCGACTTAAGACTCTCAGTAATGAAAGACTACGACAAAATCTTAAAAGACGTCTCAAGTCTCAAGGCAAGTCTTGAGACCCACGTCGAGGCAAGGTTCAAAGAACTTCGTCAAATAATCGACTCAAAGCCTGACAGATACGATTTGGAGTCTTTTAAAACAGAACAAAAATACACCCGAGGCTTTTCAGAAGACCTTGAACAGTTAAAGCGTTCTTTCGAGTCTGTTCAAAAGAAAAGTTTTTCAGAAGTTTTCGAAATTTTAGAATCTTTTCGAGCTGAACTGAAATTAAAAGTAAATTCTCAGGAGTTCTTAGCGGGTCTTAATTCAAAAGTCAGTCTTGAAGACTTTAGGGACTTTCCTGATGATAAACTTATCATTGAAGCCCTTTGCAGTGAAAATTGCACAGGTCGGTGGCTTTGGAAGTCAGGAGAAGTGAAGGCTGGGTACTCAGTGCCTTGGGAGATCCAAAGTGTAAACACTTGCCCTGAGAACTTTGTATGGGAAAAGGACTCGACAGCGATAGTCACAATGACTCCTGGACTTTATGAAATCTTTTATGGCTTCTTTGCAGGTAAGAAGCCTCAGGTGCAACTGCTGGTTAATGGAGAACCTGTTATTTTAGACTCTCTTTTAGATGCTAAAGCATGGGGAAGACACCGTGACGGGAATATTATCGGAGCTTCTGTGACTGACTACGTTGCTTTACCCGCGCGCGCAAGGATCTGTGTTACTTACGCGGGTCCAAGAATTGTAGAAGGTTTTATTTCGTTGAGAAAGCTTTAGTTACTTTAAGTAGGGGAGAAAACCTTCTAAGTTTATCAGTCTTTTCCACGCTTCAACTTCTGATTTTAATTGAAGAGCCGCTACTTGTTGGATAAGTACCAGACTGTAAATTCTTACTAAACCGATGTCGCCTATTGCAAGCCATTCGAAGTCCTCTGAAATTTCAACTCGATGAATTTTTGACTTCGGTCCTGAGAAGACTGTTTTTAATGATAGTGAAGACAACTCCCATACCCAGATTCGACCGAATATGTCACCAGTTATGATAAATTCGTTATCTTGTGAAATTGTTAAACTTATAAGAGTTCCTGAATGCCATAGTTCTTTTATCACTTGGAAATCGGCCATGTTCCAGATTTTTAGTGATTTTCCTGAAATTGATAGTAAAATTGTGTCGTTTTTTATGAGTTTTATTGACCTGACCATTCCTTTGTGAGGTAATAATTTTTCATTTTCTGTTGTTGTTAAACTCCATATACGGATTGTGCCGTCGAAGGAACCGGTGAGGATGTAGTTGGAATCTGAAGTGAACTGCAAGCAATATATAGAGGCTGTGTGGCCTTTAAAGACTTTTAATAGCTTTTGAGTCCAGAAGTCCCAGATTATTAAATTTTTATCTTCTCCTGCAGATGCGATTAAAGAACCTTTTGGGTCAAATGAAACTGACCAGACGTCTGCCGTGTGCCCAGTCAGGTTGAAGGCTAATGTCATGCTTTGAGAGTGCCAGACCTTTACTAGTCTATCACAAGAACCGGTAACCATGTATAACTCATTTGGACTGAAATTACAGGATATCACCCAATGATTGTGACCGATGAAGGACCCTGAGGCGTGGAATTGAGGAAGGGTAACAATATTAACCCTGGCATCACCAGTCACAATAGCAGATCCAAACATTTTAAAAGGAACAATCTGATAAACCCTAGCTTTTCCCTTATAAACAATTCTATGACTCTGAGTATACAAATCAATATAATGAATATTCCCCGACATGGTCCCAGCAGCGATTTCCCCATTCGCCTGAAGTGGAGCAAAAGTGAGTACCTCAGTTTCTTCATCTTCAAAAACAAGTCCAAAAAACCTTCCAAGCAAATCAATTTTATTCGAAAGCGACGTGTCCTGGTCCGACAAGATCAACAAGACTTCTCGATAACTCAATGGCTTTGCTTTAGGAAGAGCTTGAAAAGAGTTAAAAGATTCTCGTGTCATTTTAGAGTTTTTATGCAAATTTGACTGGAGGTTCAAAAAAGAGTTGCTTTGGGTCAGATGGTCTGAAAGCATTTCAACCTTTTTTATTAGAGAGGCACTTGGAGGGCTTGGAGTCAGTGAAGAGAGTTCTTGGGAAATCAAGGAAAGTTGAAAGAGTTGAAGAGAGAGGTAGTGGTCTAGGGATAAGTAACAGAGAGGAAGGAATAGGAGTAGAAGGAATAGAGACGGAATTGATGAGGAAGAGGATTTTAAATCGTTGGGGCATAAAGTGCTTGAGAAGGATGATTTGGAACTGGTTGGCTTGTGTAAGTCGCAGCTTTGGAGAGATTGGTTTGAGGATTTCCAGGTTTGGGTCACTTTTGATACGCAGCCATTCACGAAACATTTGTTATACATTTATGAAGAATGATTTTGTGGATGAGGGGAAGTGAGTTTATTATTTTAGTATGATTAGAGTTTGTTTTTTATTTGATTGAAAGATTGAATATGGGAATAGAGAGTTAGAATTATTTAGGATGATTGTCATTAGTCTTTCTTTTTTAAATTATTAAAAGCCTGACTAATTCTTTGATTGCAATTGATGTTACAATTTGAGTAAGTCTCTAAAATATACTGAATTATCCACAACCTTGATAGAATTCACCAATTTTTTTGTTTTAGTGCCTATTAAAGATCCACTTGATTACTTATTTCTTTAAATACTGAGTTTGTATACTGAGAGGTACCATGGCGTAATCTTTTCAAAACATGTCCACGAGTACTACTGGCTTGAGAATCTATAGTATCGATTTGTTTTAGAAATATTTTAAACTTTTTATACAAATTGGAGATTGATCTGCATGAAATTTGATAATTAACACAGATATGATGTGAAACTTATTAATATTGATTAAGTTTAAAGGATATTATTACATGCTTAACTTATTATCATTTTTTATCTTTATTCAAGTATTGGCACGTAAATAAAATTATGATAAATTTCAAGCAAAATGCAGGAAGGATTTAGTTAATTGTTTTATAAAATTTGTTTTTTTGTAATTAATTGTATAAATACCTCATTATATGTTCGAGATTGATGTTTATAAAATATATTGTTTTATTATAGTGATCTAGAATAAAACTATGCATTTAGATAATCCTAACGAGTTAAAAACTAGGTATCACTGTTTTCAAATCCAATAAGTAGCTAATTTGATGAATGTTAAGTTATAAGATAAAGGCTAAAAGTTTTTAAATTTTATTATTGCTTAAAACTTGAATTTAGTATAACATTATCTCTTAAATTAAACTGCATGCGCTATCTAAATTCAATCAACTCTATATGTGCAGTAAAATCGTAAACTTAATTGATTTTATTATCAATTTACTAACTATCTCTTTTAATCAATTGAGCTCCCAACTTGAAATCTTTTCTTGCAAATAGAAATCACAGTCAATAAGATTGTCACAAAAGTACTTCCAAAACTTAGACAAAAAAACAAAATATCGAAATAATCTTCATTATTATCATCATTTTCGTTAACTGTAATATTAGTTTCATTCATCCAACTACTACTCTCTACTGAATCAGATATTTCAGATGAGTCTGAAGCCTCTTCACAAGTTTCATTATTCCAAATATAATCTTTTCACAATTAAGGCATGTTTTGAATTCATTACATTGTTTGCAGTTTTCCATACATTTCCTGCATTTATTGTTGTTTGAATCTACATAAAATCCAAGTTCGCAATCATGACAATAATCTAAGGAAGTACAGTTAGTGCATGGGCTTTCACATTTAATACAAAACTTTTGTCCATTGTACTCATTAGAGAGAAAAAAACCTACTTCACACTGTCCACAGATACCAGAAGAATCGCACTCTTCGCAGTTGTTAGTACACTGATTGATGCAAGTTCCACCATAAAGTTTCTTTTCTTTATTCCTGCATTTATTACATTCTCCATTCAATAAACAAGAAGAGCATTCATTCCTACACTTTTTGCATTTTCCATCTAACAGTAAATACCCATCTTCGCATTTGTCACAAAGACAACTGATTGAATTGCAAATTTTGCAGTTTTCTCCGCATTCAAAGTTGCACTTTCCCCTAACTTGCTTATATCCATCAAAGCACTTAGTACAATAATATTCATCTTCACAATCAATACAGAAGTTCACCTTACACATAGAATTGAAACAGATATTGTTCTTTAATTTAAAAGTCGAATTGCAAGTATCACAGACCTCTGGGTGTCTAGAGCATTTCACACAATTCTCCACTAAACATTCCTCACAATACCCTGTGGAGTTAAGATTAAACCCCAATCGGCATTCAATGCATTTTGTTTCATCTTTGCTACAATTTTCACATCCCTCTGAATCACATCCAGACAAGCAAAAATCTTCAACTAATTGAAAACCTTTCTTGCATCCAGTGCAGCTGTTTGCGTCTTTATTTTTACATTCAGAGCATCTTTTGTTGCATGTCACATCTGATCTAGAATTGTGAAGACAGGTGAAAGGCTCAAAACATTCACAGCTCGATGGACAGATTGGTTCACATCTGTGGGATTCAAGGAAGAAACCTTTGAAACATTCACTGCAGATGGATTTTGATGAGGCTTTGCAGTTTTCTATTGAAATTGTACGGCTTGGGCTTGGGAAACAGCCTGAAATAGACCTGGAATAACCTGGAAGGCAGTTTATGCAGAGGTTTGATGATGATTTAGAGCAGGTCTCGCAGTTAGTTACTTCACATATTGATGCTAATGAGAGCGATATGAAAAAAATGAGAAGAATTATCATTTATAGAATAATAATTTATATGGAATATCAAAGTTTATTCACAAAGCGATTTAAGAATTGAATAATAGTGTCTCTGCTGCAATTCTTTCAAGTTGCTGACAAAATTTTCAATTAGAATTTGTGAATCTAGTAAACATCAATTCTAAAAAACTGAGTGTGATTGAATCCCAAGTGCTAATATAAAAAACCATTAATTTTATTTATGTTAGTGTATGCTTAGCATCATCATTCATAATAATAGCCTAGGTAATAACAATCGTCTTAAATTTATATAAAATTTCCTATTCTGATATGATATTTAGCAAAATAAGCAGATTTTTTTTTCTATAATGGGAATACCACATGATATTTCATTTTACCCTCCATAAGGTTTTGTGACGAAATAATTTATCTATATTCACGACAGTCAGAGTTGCATTTTCATCAATCACTTATTTTTAGAGTTTTTAAATAACCTTAAAATCTCTCTCAATCTATTATATAATCAATAACTTGTTATTTCATTAAATTCAACTCATAAATTAGTTAGTATTCTGTTTAACTAAATTAATTTCCTAAACTAAGAATTATAAAATAGTACTGAAAACTCCAGCAATCATCAAATTCAACAAACTCATTCTAAGTATAGACCCACTGCCATTTGAAGATGATGAGGAATCATAATTTGTATCTGGTGAATAGCTGGATTCATACGAATAACTAGTACTTTCAGATTCGCATTTAGTGCAGGTTTCCTCTGAACTTAGGCAGTAGTTATCAAAGCATGTTTCACATCTTTTCTTATCATAACAAACGTTACACTTATAGCCACAACTAACGCATTCACCTTTTGAATCTGAATAGTATCTTTCATCACATTCTTGACACATGGATCCACTTTCACAAACTAAGCAATTTTCAGAACATGGTGAGCAATTTCCACTTTTGTCAATATAAAAATAATAATCACAATCGGTACACTCTCCATTTATATTGCAATCATTGCAATTTTCTGGGCACAATGGATAGCATTCACCATCTTCCATCTCATACCCAGAAACGCACTTATCACAATATGTACTTGTATCGCATTCACTACAATGTTTCACATCACAATAAGTGTTTACACAATTACCTTCTTCCAATTCGTAATTTTCTATACACTTGTCACATTTACCTGAAGTTGAGCAAGCTAAGCAATTATCAATGCCACAATTATTTTCAGTGCATTGGTTTTGCACAAGATCGTACCCTGTTCTGCATTCTTCGCAACTACTAAGGGAATAAGAACATAAAGCACAATTATCCACTAAGCAACTTGCATCTATGCATTCATTTTGGACGAGTTTGAAGCCAGTCATACAGATTTCACAAATAGATTTCTTACCTGGACAATAGGTGCACTTATAAACTGTGCATTCATTGTTGACACATTCATTATTATCAAGATTATATCCATCTAAGCACTCTTGACAAATACTTACACTAGTTGAGCATTTAAGGCAATTGAATACAGTGCAATCTTCATCTTTACACTGATTTGATATGAGCTCATATCCTGAAATACACTCATCACATCTCCTCAAGTACTTCGGACACTTTGCACAGTTCAAGATTTTACATTTAATACAAGTACCAGAACTCAGTTGATAACCTATATCACAGCTTGTGCAGGATTCATCTGAATCATCGCATGCATTACATCCGTCAGAATCGCAACCAGGATAACAACTTGATGCGCTTAGATAGTAACCATAGCTGCACTCACAGCAGCTGGATGAATAATAACTGCAGCAAGTCTCACAATTACTTGATGAGCAGTTTTGAAGTCGTCTCCGTAAATGACATTGGTTAGGATAAAAGCAATGGCAGTCCTCAGAGCATTCAGGGGTGCATCTACCAGAGACGAGCAAGTAATTATTTGAGCATTTGACACACTCACCAGAAGAAACTTCTTCACAGTTTTCAATAACTTTTCTCGAGTATCGTGAGACTTTGTAACAGCCTTCTGATGGCGACCTCGAATACCCTGCCTTGCAGTTTATGCAGATTTTTGGAGAAGAAGGAGAGCAAGTTTCACAATTTTTGATGTGGCAAAGCTTGGTTCCAATCACCATTAGAAGGAAAGGAAAAAGTACCAAAATCTTCATATTTATAGAATAAAGGGATCAAAATAATTTTATGAAATTTTGGAAATTTTGTTAAATAATCATGGAATTGTTTTTTGAGGTAATTTTTTGAAAATAAGAACTTGGTGAGATTTGGTATTACGAAAATTTTTTATGAAATTTTTAGGTTTTTGTTGGATGCAATTTGAAAACTTTTAAAGTTTTCTTTGAAAAATTTTCAGTTCTGGTTGTAAAATATACCAAAGGAGCACAAGTTTAAAGATTTTAGTTTAATACCAAAATGTTCTATATTTTTCCATATTTACGAGAATCTAATTTACCAATTTTAGATTTTTGTAAATTTTTAAAGTCACTTAGGAAATAAATTTTATATTAACTAGAGAAATTACTGACTTCATTAATAGTTTTAGTTTAATTAAACATGTCTTTGGAAATGATCTCTAATTTTATCCACTTTTAGCTTTTCTCACCAGAACTAACTACCCAAAATTTATTCAAAAAATTAAATTCCCATTCTAAAGATAATAATTCATCTTCCACTCACTCGATACTACATTCCGATAAACATCTCCATCATATTTACTTCGCCATTCCAAAAAAACCTCTCTAAAATTATTTACAATAGTTAAGGTTAAAAATGCTTCTTCTCTTAACCTGCACTCTATTATTAATCAACTTTCTATCAACAAAAAATCGATTAGCATCATTTCTAGCTTTAGAAGCAATCATCCTAGCCAAGTCCAGCACTGGCAACTTTTTCTTTTCGCCATCATCCAAATCCATCCCCTTTACCAAGCAAGGCATACTTTTCCTTTTCTTTCCCATTCCAGAACTAGTTTCTTTCAACAACTCAATCAACTTTTTTTTCTTCTTCTTTTTTTCCTTATCCCCAATTAACTCTTCAGGTTCTTTTTCAATTTCCCTGATCATCTTTCCGAAGCTTCTTCTATTTTCCGCTAAAAAGTCGAGACCTTGTTTAGAAATAACATCGGCTTCAGTGATAAACTGATCATGCGCCCCAGGGGCCATCAAACTTCTTAAAGTTCCCAGGTCTTCCTTCGACTGTGAGTTTTTTTTCGCTTTGACACGTTCTTCAATTCGTTTGACTCCTTCGAAGTACTCTTTATTCCGAATTTCTGTCACTGGCTTTAACAGAATTTTCTTTTTTTTTAACTTCGAGGTCAGACTCTTCTCGATGTTTTGGCTTAAACCTGCCAGGTCTTTTTGAAGGTCTTCGCAGGTTAATAGGAAATCTTGGAAGGTTAAAATTTTTCGACGGTGTGAAACAGATCTTTGAGAATCTTGAGCTTTTGTAGATGGGGTCAGCAGGGACTGGGGCTTTTTCTCGAATGTGCTTGAAATTAATGATGGGGTCAGAAGGGACTGGGGTTTTTTCTCGAATGTGCTTGAAATTAATGATGGGGTTAGATCTAGGTGCAGGTTTAATGATCTTGTTGGCTTAAAAGGTTGGGTTTTGTGTGAAGAGAGTTTCATTATTTCTATTATTAAAATGTTTGAGGGTTATTCACTTCTCCAAAGTCTCTTCTGTATCTCCGATTCAGTCGACGAGTTTTTATAACTCGTTAAAACCTTCTGAAAACTGATAAGATCCTTTAAAGTTTGCATCCCATTAACAAGTTCTTCTTCAAGTCGATGTTTTTTATGATTTTCCTCATTAATCTTCTGAAGAAGTTCAGCAACTTCATTATTATTCCCTCCACTGGCAGGTAAATAAGTGAGTTGATTCATTTTGAATTGTTCCAATCCCTGCGCAATCTGTTTTGAAGTATTAATCAAAATAGTCTCAAAGCACTCCTGCAGTTGTGAGTTCAAAGAAGAAGAATTTACCGCTTTCAAGTTTTTTCCTTCAATGAAATCTTTGGTAGAAAGAAAGAGAAAATCAGTTTCTTCACGAAAAGCGTGAATGATCTCATTTTTCAAAGATTCAATATTTAAACTCCCGCTCATTCCAGAATTATATCCAAGATGTCAAAGTCCGCAAACTGAAGGGTATAGACGGTAATAAAATATCCGGCAATTAAATATGAAAGCACTTGATGAACTTTATGGATTACATGTCGTCTACAACGGACTTGAACATTCTTCACAATTATCATCGATGAACACGTCTTATCTTGAATCTTGCGCGAAAAGTCTTCTGAGTACTTCTGATGATCAGGCCATCGACTCAGGGGCAAGGCCAGGTTTTCCGATGATGACCAAAATCCCATCATTTTCATTCAACGAGAAGTTCATGAAAACTCTAGAAAAACATCTTATAAACCTAGAAGAAGAAGTCCCTGACATCAAGCCAGTACACGAGATAAAAGTCGAGGTGAAACGAAAAAAGCCTAAAAAATACCACTTTAATGACTCAGTTCACAAGAAAAGCATAATAGTAGAACATTTAAAGTGCAGTAAATCCGACTATTCAACCTTCAAAGGTCCAGACTGCGCATCATTTTCCAACGTTTATAGAAGAAAACCTCGAGATTAGTAGTAATATTTATGGAATAATTTGAACAATGAATCTCAAAAGCATTGAAGCCCAATTCGAAAAAATTGACCAGCGAGCGAAAAAAGTTTCTGATTATTTCAACCCAGTTCTAAAGACCCGCAGACAGCATCCTTACATAAAAGAAATCCAGAAAGACTTCAACGAGGACAGTCAGATTTACAGTCTAAACAAGTACATGTACACCAGTTCCCTCAAAAACTCAAGTTCGCTCCCTCCAGCGAAGCAAGAACCAGAAGACTTAAAAATCGCTCAAATCAAGAAAAAAATCCATTTCTTGGTCCCAAGAAGAAAACAAGTAAAAATCGACTCAATGAAGGAATTTAAGCCAGAACTTAGATACAAAGGCTCCTTTTCCATCACTAAACTCCTTCCAGACCGTAAAAGTCCTCAAGTCAGTCTCAGCATGCAACTGCCTCGACATGTGGAAAGTTGGGCAGAAGGCATCAACTACCCTGAAAGTCTTGACTATTCAACTGTGAGTTTAGAAAGTGAGTTAAAACAAGTAAAAAGTTACCCAGAAAATATTTCATCGGATTATATTAAAGAAAGTTTTTCACAGCTCACGAAATTTAGCAGTAAAAACAGCAGATATGACTTGTCACCTTTTTTGACTAATATGAAAAAATCGCACCCAGGGCAAGAAAAAATTATAAAATATCAGACTGACCCGAGTATTAAGATAAAATGTGAGAAAGGTGAACATTCGGTGCATATTTGTGATATTAACTCCATGACTTATAGAGATTATTTTAAAGTACCTTCGGAAAATGGATTTTTGATGTTTAATGGAAGCAAAAAACTCAACCTTGACTTTGAATTTGGAAATATCTGGGGACATACTTTTCAGGTCGCTGTTGATAAACAGAAAGAAGATGAATTGTTTTATGTTTGTTTCAGTAAGTATTCTAGGGATGTTGAGGAAAATGCTGTTAGGAGTATCAATACTTTTAAAGATATTCAAAGTGCTCAGAATTGTCAGCAGGTCAAACTGCCGAAGATACAGGAGAAGGAAAGTAAAAAAAGTGCACAGGGTGCTTCGCAGTTTGATAATCCTATCACTGCGGCTTTGATGAGGTTTAGGAATAAAGCTAAAGCTTTCAAACCTGAAAGCTACTTGGCAAAGCTAAGTTTGTTTGAAACTCACGCTTATATCAGGGAAAAGTATTCATAAATTCATTTTGTAAGTTTATTTAATTCATCATGAACCCTTTAGAATCTGGGTGGCAACTCAATAACTTAAAAGCTCGAACTCCAATAAAACTCCGACATTCTGGGCAATACGAACACAGAACCCTATTCTCCCTCGCCTTTTTCACATAGCATTTAATATGATACTGATGCAAACATCTAAGCGAAAATAATTTCCCTATATTTTTCCCTCCTGATTTTTCAAACATCTCAAGCAACTCCATTTCCGAATTCGATTTAATCAACTGTATCGAATATCCCACTTCCATGCACCCAGTACAATACCCTTTACTTTGAGTAGTTCTAAACTGTTCCGTAAATTGAGGACATTTAGTTGTAATAACATTAATCTCTTCAGCTTTCACCGAATTTCCATTAATCACCATTTCAATAACTTTATAAAACTCTTGATAATCGCCAGAAATTTTCATTCTTAATTCTTCTCTCACAAATTCCAAAAACCTGATTTTATTGATAAACCTTTCCATGGGTATCTGATTGCGAAGAATAATTAACTCGAATAAAGACTTTCCAAGAGCGAAAAAGTCCATCGTTTCAGTTGCTGTTAAACGAGACCCGTTTAATTTTTTCTGATAGTCACTTGGCTGTAAAAAATAACTTGTAAATGAATAAACGAAGGAATTTTTTTTTACTATTGAGCCGAAGTCACCGAGTTTGTAATCTAATTCTTTTGATATAAAAATGTTCTTTGGGGCTATGTCTGAATGGATGTATCCGGAATCGTGGATTAACTTGACTGCGCTCAGGAGATTTAGTGATTGGGTTGTAAAGTAACGGATACTGGATAGTTGGGGATGTATTTCTTGGTTTATACTATTTGAGATTTACTTTTTTGTCTTTTTTGATGCTGAAATGTCTTCGAAACCGGATTGAAAAGTGTAACAGTCCTCGAGGAATATGTAAAGTTGATCCAGGTGGAAGTGATGATAGTATTTGATTATACCTGGATGATTTTGAGTGCAAAATTCTTTCATCATTGAAGCTTCAATCAAATTTTGGTCAGTCGGATTCCTAAAAATTTTACAAACACAATATTTCGGAAACTGACTCAACTTCGTATGAAGGACCATCTTCACTCTACAAAGTTCAGTATTATAATTAATAACAGCAGTGTTCTTGATCTCAAACTGTGAAAAGTAAAAATCCATTTCCATATTTATCCAAACCTCCAGAAATCCCTTTAAACTATCTTAAAAATTCAATCTTACGCCTTCTTCTTCTTCTTGCCTTTCTTTTTGCCTTTCTTCTTCTTCTTCTTTCCAAACTTGACAAAAGGGTTGCTGATCAAGCACTCTCCTCCCTTGGGTAGCATATCATGAGTGACAGCAGTGATTTTATCATCAGGCAACACCAGTCCATTGATCAAGTAACTAACAGGACAAGGCACATTCATAGAAGCAAGTCTGCTTTTCGCAAGTAAAACTTCTTCATACTGATCATTAACTTTTCCACTACTCTTCGCCCTTCCCTGCAAACTACTATCAAAACTCTCCTGATGCTGCCTATAAACCGACATACTCGACTCATTTTTCCTTTTCTTCGGAGTCTGAAACTCAGCCTCCACATCCAAAAGACTAGCATGAAGTTTTCTCAACTTATTGATTTTATGAATATCAGGAGTCATCCGAATATTTTCACTTTCAACAACATTCGAGTTATTTTCATTTTTAAAATCATAAACTTTTCCATTCTGAACAGGAAAAGTTGAATAATTCACATGTTTCAACTTAACAACATCAGGACTAGCAGGTCTTTTATAAGCAGAGATCCTTGTTTGTTCCACTCGATGTGCATGGTCAGCAGTGGCTCTTGACTTCTCGAGTCCCCATTTCGCGATGATCTTCTGTCGATTTTCGGCTTCTTTTTTATTTTCAAAGTCTTTTTTACGCATTTCGAGGTACCTGGCTTCCATACTGACTGAAACGGCGGGTTGGTCGCTGAGGTCAGTTGACTGGTAACGCCTGGGGAGGTAAGGGGAAGGAGAGCGATGAACTGCGGAGTAGTCAGTCTCTGAAGCCGAGGTCTCTGCGGGTCTTGGAACTGGAGTCTTCGCAGGTTCGATGATGTGAGGTTTGGAGGGATGATGATGGTATTGAATACTTGGAAGTTTGTCTTTTGTCGGTTTTTTTTTTAGGTACCAGTTGTGGATGCTGGCAAGCATCTGCTTCTGCATTCTCTGGTCTTTAGTGTAAGTCACTTCTGATAGTAATGAGTGAAGGTTGCTGTATAGAGCTCCTTTTAACTCTGAATGGCCTGGAGGCTTTTCTTTGTGCTTTGTTGACTCGCTGTAGTAATGAGCTAGGTCTGTTTTTAGAGTTGAGTAGACTGGGTCTTTGTCTAGAGTTGAGTGGTTTAGAAGGTCTAGACTTTTTTCGTGAACTGATGAGTAGTCGGTTGCTAGGTGATGACCGACTACTTTAAATTCATTTTTCATTATAAGAATTAAAAAATGTTTAACATCATTTCGATGAACTCTTGAAGGTCTATTAAACCGTCATTGTTACGGTCAACCTTCTCAATCAAATCATTCCAAACACTCCCTTGATTACCAACCTCATTTCCCAATACTCTCTCCAAATCACAAACAGAAATCCATCCCTTCCCCCCGTAGTCAAAAGCCTTAAAAGCACTTTCAAGATAATTCTTACATAAAAGATTTTCAATTTTCATAGAAGCCATTAAAAACTCCGAATAATCAATAAACCCAGACCGATTGATATCAACTTCCTTCATAACCTTTAAAACAACAGCTTCGGCCTGTTCAAAATTTCTAGTCTTTAAAAACTCATTCAAAAGTTCCTCTTTGCTGAGTCTTCCATCTCCATCAGTATCAAGAGCCGTGAAAATTTTCGAAAGTTTCAAATTTTCTTCTTTATTTGCCAGCTGAGTCGCAATAAAAGAAAGCACAGCTTGTTGAAGTTTTGACTGAGTTTGAAAATTCGCGATATTTATTAAAGCTATACTCAAGGTGTTAAGGCTCGGAAGCGAATTCAGAACAGGTAGGCTTATCCATGAATGAATCAACGCGTCTGATGCTGAGATTCGTTGATTTATGTCAGGTTCTAGCATCTGGGTTATAAGAGATTTCGCTTCTGCTGATATTGAGTCCCAAACATCGCCTCTGAAGCTAAATCTTCCCTTTTCAGCTCTAAAAATGATTTCTTTTTCAGTTTTTCCGTTAAAAGGAGGTTTTCCTGAAAGTAATAAAAATAAAATTACTCCACAACTCCAAATATCACATTTTTCATTGTAGTGACCTTTGATCACCTCAGGAGCCATGTAATAAGCAGTCCCGATTTTTCCTTTAATAGTCTGGTTTGGGGTAATAAGTGTAGAAGTGCCGAAATCAATAACTTTTAATAGAGAATCAGGCGATTTTCTCATAAGAAGCAGGTTTTCAGGCTTCAAATCACGATGCACAATTCCTTTTGAATGACAGTAATTCACCGCGCAGAGGATTTGTTTGAAGAAAAATTTCGCAGTTGACTCAGAGAGACTTGTACATGTCAACAGATAATCAAAAAGTTCTCCACCTTTCACAACTTCAGTTATCAAATGAAAATACCTAGAGTCCTCATAAAATTCAAAAAGACGTACAATGTTCGGATGATCAGTTTTTCTAAGAATATCTACTTCTGCAAAAAACTTCGATTTATGATTTTTATCTAAATTTATCAAAGATTTCTGCATCGTTTTTATTGCTCGTTCCTGACCGGATAACTTGTGAACAGCTGAAAAAACAGATCCAAAAGTTCCAGATCCTAAAGAAGGGCCAAGAACGTAGTCATCCTTGAGATTATTAGTCTTATGAATGATGAAACTTGAAGACTCAATCACCAAGACACTCTTTTCCTCCTCTGGGCTGATATCGACAGAAGACCTTATAAAGACCTGACGATTGATCCTTATAGAAGAGCAGCATCCCATATCTATTTATATAAAAATCCACAAATAACGATCATTGATCCTTATTTACATCAAAACTTCATCAAAGGCGATAACTCCGCCAATTTATACAACTTTTCACCCATAGTCCAAGCAGGAGAGAACTCAACTGAAATCTCTTCAGTCTTGACAGCCAAATTAGGTAAAATCTTCGATTTTTTTCCAATTCTCTTTAATTTAACCTGCAAATTTTTCTGTTGTTTAGCGAAAGTCAGGTCTTGTTCTTTCGGGTTTCTTGTAAAAACTTCTACCTTCGCTCTTGGAGATACTCTAAGAAATTCAGGATGGTATAAAAAGTGAAATCTTGGAGTTTCTGAGACTTGTCGCAAGGGAATCGACTGCTTTCGTCGCATTGAGTGATAGTCTTGGTACTTTCGGTATGCGAGAATTGGCACTCGGGTTGATTGTGATGGGTCTGTGTAAAAGTGCTGAGATGTCTCGCAGGAAAATGGATTTGGCGATGGACCTTGTGAGTTGTTTAGTGGAAGTCTTGGAAAAGTTGATTCGGTTAGGTCGTCTGGAGATGCTCCTTGAGAATCGGCTTGAGATGAAAAGAACTTTTTTTTCATTTATGGTTTAAGTTGGAATATTGTGAATTGGTTTAGGAGAGTTTTATGAATTTTTAAGTGAGTTAGAGAATTGAAGAGATTGATGAAGGATTTGGTTTATTAGGAAGAAGGATGGGTTTTTAGGGAATGTGGAAATAGTTGAAATGATCTTTTATTAACTATTTTCTAGTCGTTATTCAGGCTCCGTTAATAAAAATGTAGGATCAAGCATGTGCTTCTTGCTTTTTTTCTCGAAACTAGCTAAAGACTCCTTAATGCTCAATAAGTTCTTTTCCTTCTGTATAAGAATCTCTGAATCCACTCCTTCTCTCACCTTTTTAATCTTTTCCTGACTTTCTTTCAACTTTTTCCTGACCTCCTCCTGTTTCTTATGTTTATCCAAAATTCTTTCCTTTAGTTTCATGCTAAGTTCTTGATTTTTAAGGTAATTTTGCTGCTGGTCACTTTTTTTTAAATAGTTAACTTCATTCAAATACATAGATTGTTGATTAATCCAGTATTTATTCTGTTCAACAACTCTTTCCCTAAACTTTTCCTTTCCATTAAGTTGTTTTTCCTTATTCAAAGCCCTAGCCTCTTCCTTCTTCTGCTCTTGCTGAACTTTCAAAAGTTTAATTTTCCGATGTTCATTGATTTTTTCTACAGTTTCCTTGATCATTTCCTCTCTTTTAATCTAATTAAATCCTACTCTTGAGTTTTCAATATTTTGGTTCAAATTTCCAAGTTTTATCAGAATTTTTTTTTCTTCTTCTTCGTTTTGTTGTTTCAGTTTTTGTCGAATTTTCAGGATTTTCTCTGAATTCTGAAGGCCATGTAAGACTTTTTCATGTTGATATTTTATTGCTCTTCCTGCTGAAAGTTCAAGTCTTTTTTGAATTGTTTCAAGTTTTTGGTCGAGTTCTGGATCGTCTTCATCACCTGTTTAGATTTACTAGTCATTTCTTTTTGATACGGATCGACAGGAAAAGGAAGTTTTTGATTCTTTTATTTTTAGTCTTGATCTTCGGTCTGTTTGGTTACCGACTCGAACTTTTACTTTGAAGTCTAAGTCGAGGTCTTGATCGGCTTGTTGCTTTTTTTTTAGGATTTCTTCTCGTTTCGTGTTGATTTTGTGGATTTTCTTGATTCTTTTTTCTTCGTTTATTTGCTTTTCTTCGGTTATTTTCTTGTGTTTTATGTCCAGGTCATTATTAATCTTTTTTTTCTTCACCTCTTCCAAATACTTAATCTCCTTAATATTCCCCATAACCCTAACAATCCTCTCAAGTTTTTTCTTCTGGATTTCCAGTTTTTTCTGCGAGAGATCTCTCGTAGTAAGAGGATGAACTAAAGTAGACTCCAACTTCCCTTTCCTCTGAAAGTTATCAACCTGTTCAGGTGAAAGAGAATATCTTTGAAAATGAACAGGTCCCAAATCCTTATTCATAAGTTTCAAAAGATTAGTTCCAGACTTCATGATTTTCAAAGCAACCTGTTCAAGTTTCGCCCTTCTTTTAGTTTCATAATGTCTAAACCTGAGTTCATGAATCTCAAGACAAGTTTTTTTATCAGCAAAGTCTTCAGTTTTTCGAGGTTTCAACTCTTCAGGGTTGATTCCAAGTTCTTTACAAGAAATCAAAACAACTGGATGTGAGTAATCAGAAGTTCTGATGATAGCTTTGATAAGGCTGAGCTGTTTATCACCTGCTATGTCAGTCATATTTAATCTTTACAACGTTAACCTTCAACCAGGCTCAGAAGTGAGTTATTTTGTCGGTCATTATCTTGTGACTCTTCCAAGTACCTGAGAATTTCCATCTCGCCTGTGATTTTTAAGCTGTCGTCTTGCAGGACTGAGGACTCTTGAGTCCTATACACAAAAAAGAACTCTTTATTACTCGAAGAAAACTTTGCAAGTCGATTACTTTCAGGTCCTATATGCAAAGTTTTAATATTTTTCAATAAACAACCTAAATTTTTCGCTTTTTCTAAAAAACTCTGAACTAGGTCTCGTCCTCCTTTTTTGACTTGTTTTTCTGAATCTTGTAAGATTTTTAAAGTAGTTCTAACACCAAGCTTTTCAATTATTTCCTTTAGTGACGAGTGCTGTGCTTGTGGAAGTGAAAGTCGACTAAGAAGATTATTTATCAGTTCAGAAGTGCTGAGTCTGGCAAGTTGGTCAATTAAAACGATTTGAAACTTGCAAGGACTGAGATCAGAATAAACCAAAATTTCCACAACAGGACTTGCACTGCAAAAAGACAGACATTCGCAGATTTTCACTGGATCTGTCGCGAAAGGGAGAATCGCTGCAATGTTTTTCACGTGATTTGAGTACTTCTGCACAATTTGTGAAAAACTCTTCAAGATCTCATCAGTGAACTCTGAGTCCTCCTGGTCCTTTTCAACGAGATTGAATAGAAGCAAGTCAATATCTTGAAAGTTGTGATATTCTTCGAGTTTTCCTTCAATAAGATTAATTTTAAACCCTTGAAAACTGAGTTCAGGGTTGTTTTGAACTAGTTCTTCTAGAACTTTTTCTTCTTCTAG
This sequence comes from Stentor roeselii, assembly GCA_006503475.1. Classification (NCBI taxonomy): domain Eukaryota; phylum Ciliophora; class Heterotrichea; order Heterotrichida; family Stentoridae; genus Stentor; species Stentor roeselii. Next base: position 87,635 of record RSEH01000016.1, on the reverse strand, counting down.
AAGGACAACGTGGCAATATTTCGCCAGACGTAAGGCAAGGCTGCAACTTCTTTTGCTGGAAACTAAAGAGTTACTTGCTGGTTGTCTTGACATCAGCAACTTGCAGAGCTTTTTTTGAACCTTGTCTGATAAGAACTTGTCAGGAAGTACAAAGGACTCGTCTTTTGTGGCGAGAACTGAAGAAACTATTTGGGTGGATCTTTTAATCTGACGAGATGATTGGATTTGAGACCCCAAAGGCGTTTTTGACTCGAGAAGCACTTGCTTTATTGTAAGGGCAAAGTACTCTCCTTGTGTCGGAATCAGGTAGACTCGGTCTGAGGCGTAGTTATTTATTAAGTACCTCTTTTGAGAGACTGGCTCGAAGGAGATTATTGAGTCTCGGTCTATTGTTATCACTGACTCGTCTCCTGAGGACTCGGATTGTGCGAAACAACAGAATTTTTTCTTTTTTCTGGTTTTAGAGAGAAGAGGATCCATTATTACTTGGATTGTGGGATGTTCAAGAGAAGGAATTATGAAAAATTAGGGAAATCTTGAGGTAATGATGAGAAGAAAAATTTAATGATTTAGAGATTTTGTTAGAATTTATGAATTTTACTTGTTTTTTTTCATAGAAATCATGAGTTCTTAACATGAAGATCTCCAAAAAGTCCAATAAACCTAAAGCTTCTTTTTTTCCTTATAATTTTCAGTATCTTAGAACTTCAACGGCTTGAACATCGTTAATAAATGGATCCAGAAGTGACCCACATTGAATTAACCCTCGAATACCCAGTGTCAGTAGAGGCGATCTTAAACGTTTCATTCAACTATGAAGGTTTCAAGACGATCTTCGAATACATTCTGACAGTTCTTCGTCGTCATGAGTCATCTCTTTCAAAGCAGTCCAGCAAAAACTCTTCCTTATCCGACGAGTTATCAGATCTTCGTTCACAGTTGCAAAAAACGTCAGAACTTGCAAAATCTCTTCAAACGACTTCAGAATCCCATTCATCTCAACTCTCATCTCACGAAACAATTCACTCTTCGTTATCCTCATCTCTGGAAGGAGTAAAAACAACCGTTCAAAACCTGGAAGACTCTCAAAAAGACACCTTAAACTCGGTATCCGCCTTACAGAAAGCTTTGAAACAGGTTCAAGGACAAGTTAATGACATGGATAATTTAACTCAAAACCTAGAAGCTGCTTCTTTCTCTCAGAAAAAAATCCTTGAAAAACAGGACCAAAGCCTTTCTGAAATCAAAGAAAGACTTGAAAAAGTAGAAGAAGACCTTTCGAAACAAAGCAGAAATTTTGAACACCTTAAAAAAGAACTTGAAGGTGTTGCAGAAAAATCAGAAAAACATGAAAAAAATATCAATGAAATTAATTCTAAGGTTGAAAGACACACTGGAAATTTGAATGATCATGAAAAACGGATACATCAATTGGAACTTGATATTGAACAGGCCATGAATGCAATTAAAGGACTTGGTGGAGAAGTCATGCAAATTAGTAAACCTGTTGAACCTGTCATTCATGAAGTTCAGTCTAATGTTGACTCTTCTGCTTTGAATAATGTTCTTGATGACTTGAATGAATTGAGGAAAAGTTTGAAGGATATTGAAATTAGAGTCTCTGATAATGAGGACTTGGCTTCTAGGGCTAAGGATCTGGCTGATAAAAATGAAAGTTCTTTGAAAAAAGTTGAGGATGAGGTCTCGGAACTTGGGATTTATTTGAAAAAATTAGAAGATTTGCTTAAAAAGTCTTCAGGAAAACAAATTGATTTAAGTGAAATCAAGTCTGAAGTAAGTAAGGATGACCTGGATGCTCTTAAAAAGTTGCTCAAGTCTTTGGAAGATCGGGTAAAAGTCAATACAGAAGACATCGAAAATCTAAAAAAACAATCAAAACTCTTAGAAGAAGCCTTGAAACGCAAGGCAAGTCTAGACGACCTAGACGCAATTCGTCATTCATCAACTCCAGGTCAGGCAGTGCCGATAGACCTAAAAGCCCTCCGCGAAGTTCAGCACCGTCTAGACGATTTATCCAAACAAATGCAAGATCTTTCTTCTCGTATAACCGAGCCAAGAGGAGCTGGAGACCCAAAAGCCTTGAAAGACCTTTCATTGAGACTAGACGACCTTTTAAAGCAACTTTCATCATTATCCCAAAGGTTCGACGAGCAAGGTTCTCGACTATCTTCCTTCGAAGTGAGTCTAAACAAAAAAGCGAACAAATCCGACATCGACGATTTGAAAAAACTTTTCTCTTCAATGGACTTCAAGCCATCCAAAGGTGAAGAAGGAGGAGACTCTTCACGTCTTCTCTCTCTTTACAAAAGAATCGCTTTTCTCGAAGACCACCTGAAAGGCCTGACCCTTCCTGAAGGCCAAGACCTGATTTCAATCTTCAACCTTTTCATAAAATTTCAGTCCGACTCTAAAGACTGGCTTTCACGTCTTGAAAAGCAAATAAAAGACCTTTTCGCTAAAATTAAAGAACTTGAAGACCTTATCAATAAAAAAGTCTCCATCGAAGACTTAAAAGCTTTAGAAGATCTTTTCAAGCAGAAACTTAAAGAACTTGCTGAAGAATTCATGAGAAAATTCGCTGAAAAACTTGAAACTAAACGTGCTTTGAAGTTTTTAGAAAAACAAATAAGGGAAACTGAAACTTTTCGATCTATACCTGAAGGTGATGATGCAATGCTGGCAAGAAAGCCACTTGGAGGCTGGTCTTGTGCGAGTTGTCAAAAAGAACTAGAAAAACTTATGGGAAGAGCTGCACCTTACCAGCCTTGGAATAGAATGCCTTATCGAGACCCTGCGGATCGCATAGCCCGGGCAGGTCCGGGCTTTTCAAGGATGTTAGCATCGATTCAGCCTGAGAGTTTCACAAACCGTACAAAAACATCAGTATTTCGAGGCAGTTCGCCTCCAGGTGTAGCAGATGAAGAGGTGGGTGAATCAATAACTTTACCTCCTGTGAAGAAAGCTGACCGGCCAGTGACTACTTTATAACTAGATAAGAATATGGAAAAGGACGCAAAGGAAAAAGATGAGATCACTGAAGCGACTCCTCTTGATCTGGAAAATGACAACCAACGACCTCCAGCTCCTCAACATTACTACCCTCCCCCTTCGTACTACCCTCCCCCTGGGTACTACGTTGCCTATCCTGGTCAGGGCAGTCAAGGTTATTACTCCCAGCCCCCTCCAGACCCCAACGTCCGGGCAAACACGAGTCACGAAGACTTAATCCGCAAAAGAAGCAAGCAACTTTACTGTCCTCATTGCAGAAGATATGGATGGTCAAGAGTTACGCTTAAAACCGGACTCATCAATCATCTCTGTTGTGGGTATCTTTGTATCATCGGATGCTGGCTTTGCTGTTGGATACCTTATTGTTGTGATGAATGTAAAGACGCTGAACACTTTTGTGAGTTCTGCAATAATCTACTGAAAAACGAACACCCAGTGTAGTTAATTAACTTGCAAAATAGATAGAAATATGTACATCACTAACTTTAAACAAGATGAATTCGGACGCAAGTCTTTGGAGCCTTTTTTAAGTTCGAGAATTTCGACGAATTTGTTGAATTTCATGGTTTTGGAAGAAAGTAATCGTGTGACTGTTTGTAAAGTTTTTATAGAAAGTCTCAAAGTGAAGGGTAAAGATGTTGTTTCGAGCTTGTTTCACTTGGACTGGGCAATGGAATGTCTCGCGTATGCCTTTGCCTTGCCTTTGACTGAGTTCGCGACTATTAAAACGGCTTTAAGGATTTACTCTGACTGGCTGGTTGTTGAAAGCACCAGACCGAAAATAATGGAAAGTCGTCTGGAACATTACAGAAGAGAGATCATCGGGCACTTGTCTCTTGTCTTCTCAAAACGAGAAGACCTTGTCAGACAGTCTGAACTTTGCATGGACGTTTTGAACCTCTATCAAAAAGTCATCAGGTATACTGAAATCGGAAGTGAAACTTGGCTTGCTCTTGTTCAACTCAATATTCTTATTTCTGATTATATTTCTATTTACTCTCCTTCTTTAGCTGACTTTCTTAGTAGCAAGTTCTTGAAAGTCTTTTTTGAAGTCTTGCTTGGAGCGAAGACTTTAGATGAAAATCTTTGGACTCTTGTGAAAAAATGTTTGAAAATTTGGGTGAAAAATGAGAATTTTATACAACATTGGACTTCAGTTAGTTGTGGACTTACAAAAGCTGTTATTTCTATGCTTTATTTGAGTAATTATCGAGAAATTGAGATTGTTTTTGATCATAGTCTTAAGTCACCTGACCTTGTCAAGGTGCTGCTTGATGATCATGTGAAAGTCTTTTATTGGTATAAGTTTAATGATTTATTACTTGATGAATCGTTTTGTAAAAGTCAGGATCATGATGTTCAAACTGCTATTTCACACTCGATTCATATCATCATCGACCTTTGGCTCAACCTTTGTGAACAGAGAGAAAAGTCTGGATGTCTGAAAATTCCGCTGAAAAGTAGAGAGGTCAGTCATGTTAAACTTGAAAAAATTCTTGATGAGACTTTTAAAGTGCATAGTCAGTATTTAGAGAGTAAGACTCGGTTGCCTATTCCTTCGATTAACTCTCTTATGAGGATTTATGGGAAATGGCTTTTTCTTCATGCATCTACTGATTCTACTTTTGACCCGCTTGGTAAGTCAGAGTTGATATCGGTGCTTTGTCGAATCTTTTCAGTGGCTCAAGGCCCGTCAAAGATAGAGTATCTTAGTACTTTCTTTAGAGTGCTTTTAGAGAACCTTAGATCTAGTGACAAGTTTATTATTGGTGAAATACTGAGGGATGCTTATTCTTTGATTTCTTATGGTCAAGAAACTATTAAGCTTTTCCTATACCCCCCATCATTCATGAACCATATAAACACATACCTATGCGACAAAGAAAGCGACCCTCAAGTAAAGTTCCCATGTTACATGATCCTTTCAACAATATCTCCACTATGCAACAAGTTCCAGTCCAAGTCCTTCAACAACAAAATAGTAGACATCTACTCACAAGCCCTGGGACTAGAAACAGACGATCACAACTTTTGGCTGTTAATCTGGAGCCTTTTCACTTTCGCCGCGACTATCAAAGATGACCAAGACTCCCTTCACAGCATTTTATGCATAATGATAGGAAGAATCGAGTCATTCGATTACAAAGACCGTGACAAGCAAAAATTCACAGATATGATAGAAGCAATTGCGATTTTACCTTTTGTTATCAATAAAAAACTAGTCACAGGGCAGATTTTTCGACAAATAGTTTCAAATTTATTGGCCTTTGTCCCAATTCGCACGAAAAAGGCAGATGTTGAAAGAACGACTGTCTTGTTGCTGGTCCTTAGCAGCTGGCTTGACCGATTTCCTGAAGCTTTTTTAGAAGAAGACATAAAAAACAGCTTTTTTGTGAAAGTTTTGGAAAATTCTAGTTATATTGACCAGGAGTTCTCTCAACTTATCGTCGCATTTGTTTTAAATAATCTTGCCAGAAGGTTCAGGTCAGAAACTGGACTGACTCTTTCTTCTTATTACAAGCCGACAATGAGTAACTTCTATAAAAAGCATTTTATTATTGGGACTTCTTTTATTTCAGCATATCATAATCTAGAAGAAAATGGGTTTTTTATTAGAAACCCTTCTGGTCTTTACTCTTGGAAAATTAAAAAATGTGGAGTGAGACCTGCTGAAAATAAACATTTCGACCTTGCTCTTATCAGCCCTTTCGAAGTCAAGCAAGAACTGAGAAAAGACATGTCTTTAGAACTTTTTAACGATTTAGACAGTAAAAATCAGGACTTGTTTGAAAATTTTCAGAAAAAGTTCAACTTTCAGCACAGTGTCAAGCGAAAAACTAGAGAAAAGGTAAAAAGAGATGATAATTACACTCCCCATAAATTCGAATGCACTTTTCACAGAAGTTTCTTAGGACAACTTGGTCTTCTAGAAGCTTCAGGACATGTTTCATTTATAAACAACGAGAAATTTTCGAAAATTTCTCCAGTTTTTGACTCGATTAACGAAAAAGAACTGATAAAGTTTCCCTTGTTTTACCTCGAAACACCTGAAGACAATGAAATTAAAGCACTTTCAGGGAAGTCTTACCATAAAACATTTCAAATTTTTTTAAATGCTTTAGGTTCGCTGATTACGAAAGAGTCTCTGGTTTTCAGTCATTTTTCAGGAGTCGTGAATCGGTTTAAGAAGGTTCTTTATTGCAACTTGGACCTATTTGAAAGTTTAGTGGTTTTCCCTGATATTGCTGTGAGACATAAAAAAGACTGGGTTTTAAGTGACTTTACCTCGATTTCTAATGCTGTTGTCTTGTGGAATCAAAGATTGAATGACCAGTACTCTAATAAAGTCCCTGATTTTCTCAACTTGATTGACTTAAACAAGTTAATGGTCGTTATACTCACTTCAATTAATGAAGATATCACGAAGGTCAATATTTTTGGAGCTGGGAAAAGAGCTGGTCCACTTTTAGATTTAATGGTTGTACCGAATGAACAACTTGCAGTTCTTCTTCATTTCACTGTTTACAACCATGTTTCCACTTTAAAAGCGAGGGCAAATATCTGGAAACATAAACTTTCGATTATTAATACAGAAAAAACGGAATTTGGGAAAAATCGGAATTTTTATTCAAGTTTGTTTGAATAGCTAGTAAATCAGATATTTTAAATAATTTAATTTCAATGAGATTGCTTCATTTCAATATTTTCAAAAAAATTTAACAAGAATTTATTTCAACAGATTTTCAAGTTTTTTCAATTTTAGGGAAATTCGATATATTTAAAATTTTGATTAGGTTTTAGTCAGTGTGAATGAGCATATAAATGAACTTTCAATCTGAAAATGAAGTCTTGGAGCAAAGAATCAAGGAAAAGTTTTATGAAGAAAAGGCACTGATTTCTAATAATTTGTCTGACTGGTTCATGAAAATTATCATTGTTTTTTCTGCTTTGAGAGTTGCGGCCGTTATGATTGATTGGGATTTTTCTAAGACTCATGTAATTATGAGTGCAGTGATGCTGTTAATTTTTTTACCTGTTTATAAGTACAGTCAAGGGAAAGATCAGCTAAAATATTATATTGGCTTTGTCTTCTTATGGCTGATCGAGCCAGTCTCAAACTACTTCTCCTTTTGGGTATACCCGGAATATGACATCTTATACGGAATGGGAAATACGATATTACTCTACTATGGCATCCTCGAAATGGCCTACACATTCCACTCAGGCGTGATATACATTTGCCTGCATCTCGGACTATGGTGTTTCTCAGGCTACTACTCAGGGCACATCCCCTACCCCAAAGAGGCAGACACATGGATGACTCTGACTCACGTTCTATTCTTCCACATTCTTTTCTTCCACAATCGTTTTAAAGTGCAAATGGAAAGTGTGACAAACAAGTGCATAATCGAAAGAAAGCAAATCTTAATAAACAACATCGTTCAAGCTATTCCTGAAGGCATCCTCGTCACCGACTACGACCTAAATTTTTTACTGAAAAACAAGTCCTTCGACGTACTTGTCGGGCAGAATCTGAACTTGCAGTACATTCCTCAACTGAAGAACTGGAATGAAAACCACCTTGTTCATCTCTCAGAAGACATCAGAACTTTCAGCAAATCTCATCAACAAACTATTGTCTTCGGGACTGTCAGAGCGAATGAGTTTAAACTTGAAGTAACAGCGACGAAAATCATGTGGGAAACGACTCCAGCTGTTATTTTGACCTTTCGAGATGTGACTGGTCTTATTAAACTTGAAAAGGAAATCGTCGAAAATGCTTCAGTGTTGCAGACATTGAGAGGAGTTTCTCATGAGCTGAAGACTCCTCTTAATGTAGTGATTAACAAGTTGAAGTTAAGTGTGAAAGAAGTAAGCAACCCGGTTAAGAATGATTTGGAAGAAGCTTTGAGTTCAGCGAAATTTTTACTTTTTAGTATTCGAGATATCATTGACTTTTCAGCTATTAAGTTCAGTAACTACTCTACTCCTAATTTGAGAACGAATATTATTGATACTTTAAAAGAATCAATTAAAATAAGCTGTGGTTATTCTGGGTGCTCTGTGGAAAACATAAAAATTCACTTGAAAAATAAAGTCAATGATGCACTTTTTCTTGATAAGCATCGGTTTAAACAAGTAATGGTCTCGTTACTAGGAAAAGGGCTGAAGTAATCGATATTTAGCATTTCAAGTGACAAGATCATCGAACTTGAACTGTTTCAAGAACTCAGCGCTTTGATAGTTTCTGTCGGATTTCAATGCAAGGAAAGTTCTGTCAAGTCTTTCTTGAACATCGATGAAAACAACCCAGAAAATGCCCAAGTCACAGTCAACTCAGGACTTTTGCAAGAAATCACTAAAAACATCATAAAAGAAATCACCAAAAAAGACCTAACCGTTGAATTCTCTCAACCCAATCGTTTTACCTTTAAATTCGAATTCCCAATAAGCACTGTTTCACTTACAGAACAAGATGAAGAAATTCCTGAAGAAGGATTCAAGATGTACCCCAGACCTCCTTTAAACATTACAAAAGATTCCATAGTGAAAGTTTTAGTAGTTGACGATATTCCAATAAACCTTCAAATTGCTAAAAGTTTATTAAACGGGATTAAAGTAGAGTGCGTTGGTGTGCTTTCAGGACAAGAAGCAATCGACCTCTTACTGCAAAAAACAACTTCAACACCGGAGCTGAAAGTCATTCTTATGGACTGCATGATGCCCGACATGGACGGATGGCAGACCTCCTCAAAAATTCATGAACTTTACAATCAGAAAATCTTGAAACATTTACCGTATATTATTGGGCACTCCGCCTTTGAAAACAAACAAGACATCGCTAAATGCTTTGAATCGGGCATGGACGACTTCTTAGCAAAACCGTCGCCAACTAGCGAGTACTTCAATAAAGTCTCTCGTTGGCTTGCTGAGCCATTTAGATTAGATTAAAAATGAGTTCTCCAGACTCTATTGAAAGACTTTTCAGGATAAAGTCTACTTTAGACTTAAGGTTGTGAAGGTCTTGTAATGGGTCGAGTTTTACTGAACAGGAGAAACTTTGGATTGGTGAAACTGCGTCGATTTCTAGAATCCGTGAGTGGAGCCAGATATGAACTTGGCAATCGTAACCTGAGATTATCTGAGGACCTTTAAACAAAGATGAAACTTTACTGATAAGTATCTGGCTATTATGAACCATAATACTTTCAGATAACATTTTCAAACTTTCTCTCAGACAAGACTCACTCTCAGAGATTCCCACCGCCTGACAGAGCTGATAAAGACTATAACCCGCATTTTCAGGTTTTTTCATCCGTCTAACTAAAGGCCAAGCTTCAATAATAAACTGATTTTGGCTGTGAATAACCGATAAAAAGTACTTGACTCCATAAAAAACTCGAACAGAACGAAGCAGGTAATCCGATTTAAGTTTAACAGTTTTTTTAAACATTTTCCGAAACCATCTCTGAATTTTTATCACACTTTGCACTAAAGAGAGCTTCAGCTTGACAGGCTTTGAATAAGTTTCAGAGTAAACCCTTGGGTTGCGTAGACTTGAAGAAGGCGTGTTCGAGTTCCGAGGACGACTTCTCACTTCTTCAAGTTCAGTGTAAAATGACTGCTTTTCTAGATTAAGTGAGTTAAATGGAAGGGTTTTTCTTGAGATTGGAGTCATTGACTGTTTTTTTGTTCTTCGCTTTAAGCTACTTTTGTTGGTTGTTGGACGATTGAAGAATTTTGAAGGTTCTTTGGTGAAATGGTAACGTTTTAACATTGAAGGCTTTTGGGATGAGGTACGCTTTTGGAGCAGGGAAGGCTTTTTGCCTTCTCCAGGGGAGATTGTTTGGACTTTTTCGCGAAAGGCGTGCTCCATCACTGGGTCTTCCCATTTTTCTTCGCAAAAACGCAGGCCTTCTTTGAACCAGGTCAAAGCGTTGGGTTTATCTTTCATTTCTTCTAAGACAACTCCGTAGTTAAAGCAACAAACTGCGTATGTTCTTTTATCTCTTTCGTTTGAAAGGTTACATTGTTCTTTAGAAAAGAAATATGCTAGCTCTGCGTGTGTCTTCGCGATTGAAAGGTCTTTTATGTCTTCTCTGTATATAGCACAAGCATTTAAATGCAAAGCCGACAACTTACCAATAAGTTCCTTCCTATCTCCAGCAATTTCAAGAGCTTCAAGACATTCCTTCAAAGCCAAATTAACCTGTCCATTACTTCTAAAGCAAAAAGAAAGACTATTCTTAACATCACAAAGTCTAGCCCAATCCTCTAAAATCTTACAAAGTTTCGCCAATATTTGAAAAACAGGAATGATATGCTTCGAAGAATTTTTAACCACAGCAATTCCAGCCAAGTAAATTCTTTCCAAAGCGATTTTCAAAGAAGTCTGATTCGATTTATACTTACTCAAAAATTTCTGCAGTGCTTCAATTCCATTGTTGATGTTCAGTTCTTTGAAAGCATTTTCAATGAAACTTAATTCTCTTTCCATTTAAATTATCTAATCAAGCCGAGTACTCTGAAAGCCCTGGGAACTTCTCCCTGAGTTTTGGAGTCTTTGAAAGGACTGCGCTGAGAGACTTCGCAGCTTCCGCTTGCATGAGCAGAGCTGAGAACTGGTCTTCCGCTGATTTGATCAGCGAGTGAAGGAGGTCGATGGCAGAGATGCTGAGAAGATGATAATCTTGAATTTTCTTGATTTCATTTGAAACTACTCGATGAGTTTTCATGTTTTCTGTAAGGTTCAGGAAGACTTTTGGAAGGGTTTCTTTGTATTTGAAGACTTTTTTTATGATGAAAATCGCCTCGCCTCGAATAGGGAATAACATTTGGCAAGAAATGAACTCTGATATAAATTCGCTCTCTTCAAGGGGAAGGGTCTTCGTGTCTGGAAGGTAGTCTCGTGAGATTAACTCGAAAAGTCCGTGATCGATGAGTTGTTGAGACAGTTGAGGGACTTTAACCAAATGACTGAAAATCTTTCTTCTCATTATACTTAGTTCAAGGTTGTGTTCAACAACTTCCAAGGCACTCACGTTTTTCATCATCATTTCTTTCAACCTTGCCATCTGCGACTTGAAATGCAAAACAAAGACTTTTCCGAAGACGAGTCTTTCAAGGATTTCGTCGGTTTTAGGTCTGTCTAAAAACCTGCAAAAGACTTTCAGGCATATTTTTCCCTCGTTTTCGAATGGGAATGAGTCGTAGTCGCTCCCTGAGTGCTCTAAGGACTTTAGACTCTTCTCGACGACCCACTCGATGTTATCGATTTCGCTCATCCACCCGTCGTCTAAGTCGTTCATCAAGATGAATTCGAAAAAAGAAAAAATTTCTCTTAAGGTTGATTTGCAGTGTTTTTTTTGATCTGAAAGAGTTTTTCCACTGCGGACCAGGTTTTCTATGAAGTTCCAACTGGAGTCGCTTACTTTCTGTAAAAATGTTAAACATTTGAAGAGCTTTTCTTGGGTTTCTGGAGTTGATTTATGAACACTTTCCATGTAGTTCCGCAGGTCGAATAGATATTGAGTGAATGATGAGTCGATTGTAAAGGGAATCGTTGTTTTTTGAAGAAGGATTGATAGACTGATAGTGTCCGGTACCTTCAAGTTCTGTTCTTTCAGCACAACATCTGCTCCAGGCGATAGCCTAAACGACTTAAGCATCGTCGGACTAGCAGTAGCCAAGAACTCTTCAACACATTTCTGAATAACATCGGCAAGATTTTTTCCAGTTTTCGCTTCAACAGTTTTCGCAAAAGAGTTCAAAGTATTACAAATAGTACTGAGAGTATCCGTGAAAGGTGACAAGCAAGCATTCTGCACCCTACAACTTCCCTGCAACAGAAAAATCAACAACCTAACAGCGCATTCTTTATTCTCCGCAGTTTCCGACTTAAGTTTAATAAGCCTTACAACAGGAGCAACAAAAAGCGCACTTTCAAAGACCCTGCTCAAGTCCTTCATGATTTCTTTTGCCTTGAAGCAAGTCAACAGCGAGACTTCTGCATTTCCAGAAGAAAGAACAAGAAATTCAGCAAAATCTTCAAATTTGCAACTTCCCTTCACAGAAGGCACTTCAGCTAAAAAGTCTTCTTTCGCAGCGACGCTGAGTTCAAAGAAAATTTCTAAAACCTCTGCTCTGAGTTTAGCCTCTTCATCTTGCAAGAAGCTGACAACGAACTGTAAAAACTTCGAGTCAAGTGCAGCCTTTAGTCGATACTCGTTGCCTGACTTTAAAGTTTCTTTAAATGCCTTCAACGCGCCTTGCTTTTGGAATAAAATCGACTCAGGGTTCTTGAGGATTGAAAGGTTTTCAAAGATTTGACGAAGCTCGGTTATGTAAAAAGGATGAAATTTCTTGTAAAGTAATTCTTTTATACCAGGAAATTTCGGAGAAATTTCCCCTTCTTCTCCGAAAATGTCTTTAAACAGGCCGGAAAGTGAGTAAAAAATCTCTGGACGCCAGTAACTCTGATCGAGGACTGAGGAGTTCTTGGAAAGTGATACCTGTCCTGTGAAAAGCTGGAAAAAAGCTTGAATGACATGAGAAGAATGCTTTAAATTCGGGTTTTTTACTGAGTTTATAAATTCTAGCAAGGCTTTTAGAAGGGTTGAGTAACTTTCAAGTACTTTTTGTTCAGATTTGTAAGAAAAAAGAAGGGCGAGTCGAGAAAGTTTTAGAAAGACCTGGTCTTGGATGCATTTGTTGAGAAGTTCTGTGGTTGGGTGGACCAGGTTTTTATCAATCATTTCTTGCTTCTCGGGCTCTGAGATTTTGAAGTGGTTAAGTGCTTCGATGGTGTCTTTGATGACTTGGTCGTCGTAAGAAAGCAAGGCAATGTTGAGATAACTGATTATTTCATTCACTTCATCAGCTCGGGAAACATTGAAGTCCTGAGAAATCATGTCGAGTTTTTCAGTCACGAACTTTGAAATAACGCGATTCGGATTTTTATGCAAAAAAACGATTTTTCCGATTAATTTCGCCTGTTCTTCACTTGCACCATCAAATCTTAGGACCTGCGCTTCTAACAAAGCTGAAATTTGAGGTCTTTTCGCATGGTTCTGCCCGAGACAAACTGAAAACAAGTCAAAAACGTCTCCAAGTGGTTCTGTTTTGTTTTGATCCTCTTTTTTCCCCTTCACTCTTTTTTTCAGCACTTCCAGTTGACTACTCAAATTTTTTTCAATTCTAAAATTCGAAAAAATTCCTGAAAAAGACTGACTTGCCAAGGTTTTAATAAGGCCGAGTTCATAAGAATCATTGCGAAGGACCTGCCCAGCTTGAACTTCATAGAAAAGAGCCGGGTTGTAAATAAAAGACTTGCTTGGTTGAACTTCTTTCTTCAATTCATAAGTCTTTGCCTTGCTTTTCGCCCTGATAGCGAAAGTTTCACTAAAAGAAAGTGGAGAGTCTCCAAGGCTCATATGAAGCAGGGTCAAAGCGAAGTTCCATAATTGACAGTCAACATTTTGATAGTCTTTTATTTGAAACTCAGGAGCGAGACTCACTTCAAACTTTTTTCCCCATTTCTTTAAAAAATCAGGTAAAGGTAAAATATTTGAAATTTTCAAATCTGAACTCACATAAGACAAGTTGCAGAGTCTTATATGAAAAGTTGAAAAATCTTCTGAAAAGTAAAGATTTTCTAGGGAAAAATAAGGCATCACTATTGAGTTATCTTGTAAAAGTTTTAAAATCTTCAGGATTTCTCGAGCCCAGTAAGAAATTATCACTTTTCCTGCGTTTAGCTTGTGGGTTATAGGAATTTGTAAAAGACCTCCATTGGACTCGATGATGTTTTTCAGGTTTTTACTGCAGGGTTTCTCGTAAATGACCCAGAGTTCTTTATTTTGGTCGTTTTCAACATGGCAGATTCCGAGGATCTTGACGATATGATCAGTGAGTTTCTGTAACTTTAAAGTAGTTTTTAGCTCTTTCATGAGAAGGTCTTCATACTTCCCGATTCCAGGGACCTCATCATCAAGGACAGTCAAGCTGAAGCCAAAGACGATAACTTGTTTTCCATCTTCCACTACTTTCCCTTCACCTTCTTTCAAAGCTTTATCATCATCCCAAACGATTTGAAGGTCTTCAGCTTTGAAAACCTTTAACTCAATCTCCTCTAAATCAAAACCAGAAACAAAAAACTCTTTTTTTTCATAATTCTTCAGGAAACTTTCATTCATTTTTTCAAGAGAAGTCGCTAACACCTTGTCAAGAGTCTCTTGAAACGAGACCTTTCCAGCACTTAACAATTTGATTCCTTGTCGAAGTCTGTATTTTCTTGCATGAATTTCAAGACCTGTGTTCATACTTTTCAAAAACCAACTTGAGACCTTTTCAAGATTTTCAACTGAATTTTGGATTTCTTGCAAAGAGTTGAACTGACTGATGAGAATTTCCATCGCTTCATTATTTGACTCGTTTTTAAAGGAATCTGGCAGATTTTTACTGAAAGTTTCGAAGAAATCGCCAAGAGTTTGACAGTTTAACTGATTTTTCAAGGATGTGATCACGATATTAGTGAGTCTTTCAGATTGCTTTTTAAATACATAGGATAAAGCTTCGAGAAGTTCTGAAGATGTGAGGTACCCGTCGTTGTTACTGTCGAAGTAACTGAAAAATTCGAAGAAATTTCGAAATTTATGTTGTTTTCTGAACTTTCGAATGAACTTGGTGATTGATGAGTCTTCCCAGAGGTAATTGTAAAAGTTTGTGAAAAAAGGGTCGGAATACCCGGCTTCTTCTAGTTTTTTATGAAAAAGTGTCAGGTTCACAGTTGTCGGGTTCAACTCATCCAAAGTTCTCATTATTGAAGCCACCTCGATTTTTCTTAGATTTAATCGAATTTTCTTGAAAAACTCAGAAAACTCGTCCATGTTGAGAAACTTGTCTTGGTTTGAATCGAGTTTCGTGAGAACTTCAAAGGCAGACTTGTTGGACTCTTTTAAGCTTCTGCAAATGATTTCCATGATCTGGTTTTTTAGACTTGTCAAGGTTTTTTCATCTTTTGACTCTTCAAGACTTCTTATAAGTGAAACGACTGCTGCTTCGTCTTTGTTGGTAATTTTTCGACCTGCTTTTTTCTCTTGGATGTCATTCAACAGAAATAAAAACTTGGGAAAAGTCACAGAATGAAAGCCTCCATATTTCACTAAAACATTGTAAAGCTCCGCTGGGGTCACTTGACCTGAAGACTTTCGAGTAGGCAGTTCTTGAATGGTTTCAATCAACTTCTGATAGTCCTCTTGATAAATCATAACTTTCACTGCTGTTTTTTTCAGAGTTTCTTCGTAATTCTTCAAGTTTTTTGAAATTTTCTGCAACTCTTCACGTTTTTCTAAGACTTGGGAATCGAAACCAAGTAAATCTTTTCTACGAAATCCTACAAAAATTTCATTTACTTTTAATAAACATTTTTGAGGTATTTCCCAGTCATGTTGTTTTGCAGGAACAACAAGTTTAAACCTTCCAAAAGCGAGACTTTTTATTTCAGCAGTTTTTTCAGAGTTATTAAGAAATAAGGCCCATTCTTTGTTGCCTGAAAATTCGACTTTGACTTTCCAGCAGTTTTCGCATTGAAAAGAAGCGACGCATGTGATCATTTGATTGGTTTGGGTGTGTTGTGAGATCACTTTTTCAGATAAAGGAATAAACTCCTGCTCAGTCAAAGTGAAGGGAAGTCCTGTCGTGCTCCAGACCTTGACCAGGCCGTCTGAACCGGTGGAAACAATCGCTTGAGTGATTGGAAGGTAATTAAGAGCACGAATTGTTCCCTCGTGAGCTTTTACTTTCTTGTAAGGGAAGACCACCCATGGAGGGTTGAACTTGAACTTGTCGACTAGGTCTAGCTGTAGGTTCCAGAGAAGGATCTCGCAAGGCGGCATCGTCACGTCGAAGGCGCTTCCTTTGCTGAGAATTGGTCGGGTCTCGCCTGATAGCAGGGCGTTTGCCCTGCTGCAGTAGTGCAGAACTGCCGGGTGGCTTGAGAAGTGCCCGACAAGTCTACAGACCAAGTTTCCATTCAAATCTTTCAAAAAGATCGTTGATGTTGAAGGGTTTATAGATGAAAAGGCCAGGAGCGAAAGTTCTTCGAGAAAGGCAAAGTCCTGTATGACTGCTGACTCTTCTTGGATTGGAGGTGTCAGGAAATCAGACTTTTTGCTGCTTATTAAAAGTTGGAAGTACTCTTGACGCTCGAATATCTCGAGGTAGTCAATGCTTCCGATGGAGTTGAAGGTAAGGTCACGGTCGAATACCACTGAGAGAGAGTCGGGGTCTAAACCGATTGGCATTAAAAGCAGGATACTCGCGAATGTTTCTTTTGGAAGAGTTCCACTTGCACTTGTGTCGAGTTCTTTGCATTTCTTGTACAGGTCCACTCCTAGTTCGATTGATTTGTGCAGGATGTATTTTAGTGAGTCTCTTGGAAGTGACTGGCTATTCAATTGCATCAAAGCACTCGGTGACAATTTCTTACTCGAAAGATTCCCAAAGAAATTCACAAAATTAATCTTTCCAGTCCCTTCACGATCTTCAGCAAGTACAACAATTTCCAAATCATTACTTTTAACATCAGGTGCTAAAGCTGCAGTGATAGTTTCCTTAAAAAACTCAACAGGTACAACTTCATCATCAGGTAAAAAGTCAGGATGAGTCTTCAACTTTTCAATAACAATCTGAGGGTTCAAGTTTTTTTTCTCTAAAGCCAAGTAAATGCGATACATAGCATCTTTAACCTGCTCATTCGCATGAACATTATTCACCCAATCAGGAAGCAACTTCGACATATCCAAATTATCCTTAAAAAACTCCAAATTCCTCAAAAATTTCCCTGCAAACAACTTATCCAAATAAACAAATCCCAAGTTTTTCGGGTCAAGAGTTTTAAAAATATTTTTTAAAGTAGCTTCCTTGATATTTAATTTATTTTTTTGAACAATAGAGCTGAAATCATTGAAATTTACCCTTCCAGTGCCGTTCAAGTCAAGCATTTTAAATAAATCTTCTTCTTTGATACCGATTTTAATGCAGGATTGAATGAAAACTTCGAATTCTTGATAAGCGGAGAGGATTGCTTTGTTTAATTTTATTTCATCCAGTGTCAATCGCGACCTCCAGAGAAGGGTGAGGGAAACAGGCTCGAAACAGTAAATGAAACCATCGGCGCAGGTGCTGTTCACCATTATTTTTCCGTTTTCGGATAAGGATAACAAGTTTGCTGGACTGTCGAAGTTTGAATCCACGAAATGCTTTTGGACATAGTCACAACCTACTACTTTGCTTAGGACTTTTACACGTTTTAATGGAGCTGTTGATTTCTCGTGAAGACTCCAGACTTCTAACACCCACTGCTTGTTTAGAATGTATATTCGGTTGCTTTTACTGTCGCAGGCTCCACCGAGTATTGGGATCTTCTCGAATGGAGGCTTTGTACCTAGATGGAGAACGGAAAGCTCGTTACCTGATAGTAAGTCGTGAGTTTTTAGCATTCCGGATTGGTCGATGTAGCCAGTCAACCCCTGATCAGGTGACAACCAAAGCGTATCAATCATGGGATTAGAAATACTGCAAGTCCAATCCTCACTAAAAGTAAAACAAAATTTATCAACAGGTCGATTTTCCAATTTCTGCTGTCCAGCCTTAGCAAGCCTCATATAATCCGACTGAACCAATGCAGTAGAAATAACCTGTTCCAAGAACTCCTTCCTCATCATTTCCCTCAACTCCTGCAACCTAATTTCATTCTCATCAATAACCGGTTCAGGAGGTGGAGGAGGTTCCGCATTTTTCTTTCCAGTTTTCGCTTTCCCTCCTTTTCCCTTTCCAGCTTTTTTTCCAGCTTTCGCTTCTTTTTTTCCAGTTTCACCTTTTCCAGTTTTAGCTTTTCCTCCTCCTTTCGACCCTTTTCCAGCTTTTTTCCCAGCTTTTTTTCCTTTTCCCTCTTCTTCCATTTTTTTTTTCGCTTCTTCATCTTCAATTTTTTTCCTTTCCTCTTCAATGATTCTAAGTCTTTCTTCTTCCGCCAGTCTTTTAGCTTCTTCTTCTTTTCTGATCTGTTCTTCAATTTCCAGTCTTCTAAGAATTTCAATAGGCGATTCATTCAAATCATAAAAAGCAGAAGCGAATTCAATGAAAGATAGAAATTTATCCCTTCCAGTGTCGATATAGTCAAAGACCTGCTTCAACTCAGCCTGAGAATGTTTAAGTCCAATTTTCGAGATGACTTCGAAGAAGTCATCAAAAGCGATCACTCCTTTATCCCCAAAGTCAAACATTCGAAAGGCCTGAAGACAGTTGATCTTGGTTCCTTTCAACATATCTTTAAAAGAACCGATGATTTTTTTCACTTGCAGACTCACCGGGACCCCTTCATTATTTTTGCTGAGAGCGAAAAAATAGCTCTCAAAGGCAGTGATGAAATTGTCATAATTCACTTTACCAGCCTGGCGCTTGTCAACTGTTTTAAAGACTTCTCGTGATTCTTCAAAGTTGGCGTCAATGCCGTGATTTCTGAGGATCTGGTCAATGTCGATGACTTCCAGATACCCACAACGGTTTTTTTCAGCTTGTTCGAAGCATTTTAGCAGTGGTTTGTTGATTTGATGGAGTCTTTTCGCGAGTTCTCTCATCAGAACACTTGGATGTCGCACACCAGGTCGTATCCACGAGTTCTTCCTTGCGACGTAGAACTTCTGAATGCTACTCGCTGCTTGATTTTGACTGGGCTTCAAGTAAAACAAGTAAGGTTTCGGTCGAAAGAGCTTTCTTAAAATGCAATGAACGATTTTTTGATAAAAAACTCGGTCTTTCCCTTCATTGTAAACGTTGATCAGCAAGACGAACTTCTTGATCTCTTCAAAGAGCAGTCGAAAGCCCATATACCGAAGGACTCTTCCAAATGTGATAAGAGGAACTGACCCAGTCTTTCCCAGGTCTTCCAATTCACAGAGTTTTTTTACTTTTTCTCTGTTTTCATGAGAAAAAAAAGACTTGCAGGACTCGAGAATTTCTTGATTGTTCTCTGAAGTCGTCTGAATTTTCGAAACTTTTAAGACCAGGTCTGTTGAACTGCTGGGGTTGGAGGTAGTGGCCATATTTATAGTCACTATAAAATGATTGAAGGCTTTCAGTGGACTTTTAGTAACTTTTTCATTGTTTTTGCTGGGGTTTACTTGATCATGTTTTTCAATGGAAGGGACTTGAACTGTAAAAGAGCTGCTGTTTGGTTTAACCGGGCACAGTTTGAACTGAAAAAAAGCTTCGGCAATGTGAATAAAGAAGTGTTGTAAGAAGTGAATAGGCAGGAAAGGACCAACTTGTTTAGCATCGCTTGTACTGACTGCCCTGGAGTCGCTTATTGCCTTGGAAAACTTGAACTTGTTAGAAGACAAGACTTTATCACAAGGATTGTTTCTAGTCTTTGGGGACAGGTCAAGGATACTGTTTGTTATGAGGTTCCTTTGTTTAACTTAAACAGAAAAGAAATGGTCTTCGGAGTGATTTTAAAAGACTTGAAACATAAAATCGAGTTTTATGAAGACTTGCCGAGACTTCCTAAGTTTGACTTGAATGACGGGTTTTTGTTCATTGGAGAGAATAAAGGAATGGTTGATAGGATTTTGAAGAATGATGTGATGAATGCTTTTAAATCGTGTCAGAAAAGTTTGAAGCTTTTGTATGTTTCTTCTGAAATTCAGGTTGTTAGCAACTCTAATTTGTTGATCAAAGCGACTTTTGAATACTGTGAAGACGAGATTGAAAAACAGATTAATTTCGTGATGAATGTGGTTTCGAGAGTACTGCAGATTATTAGCTAAGAAGATACTATTACTACATTAGCTCGTCTTCACCTTCATCTGGCAAAGGAGCGTTTTTAAGGGCTTCCATTTCTTGCTGTTCCTTGAGAATCAAGTTCATTTGCTCTTGGTCGATCATGACCTCAGCTGCTTTCAATGCACATGTTTCAGTCAGGCTGAGCTGAGGATCTCCGCTTAGTCGCCTTGCAAGCCAGAGAAAAGGCTTTTCAAACTGGTAGTTGCTTTTAGCAGAGACATCAAAATACTGCAAATTATGTCGTCTGTGGTAAGTGATCTGCTTGGCTTTAACTTTTCGATCCTTTACATCGACTTTATTGCCCACCAGGACAATTGGAATGTTTTCACAAACTCGGATCAGATCACGGTGCCACTTCGGAACGTTCTTGTAAGTGATCCTCGAGGTCACGTCGAACATGATGATTCCACATTGACCTCCGATGTAGTAACCATCACGAAGTCCAGAGAGTTTTTCTTGTCCTGCTGTGTCCCAAACGTTGAAAACGACGTTGCCTCGAGTAGTGGAAAACCTAAGCGGGTGAACTTCAACTCCAACTGTAGCGATGTATCTTTTTTCGTATTCGCCCGTCATGTGCCTCTTCACAAAAGTTGTTTTTCCAACACCACCGTCACCGATTAGGACTAATTTGAACTCGACTGCAGTATCTACCATTTATTTGAGATAGAATAAGATATCTTTTTTAGAAGAAAATAGGAAATAGAAGATCGGAAATAGGAAAATAGGAATTTATATCTTTAATATTTGTTAACTATATCTTTTCAATTGAATTAATAATGAAGCCAGATTCCTTCAATAAAGAGATTATATATTATTTTGTGACCTTAATTATATTTTAGTTGAGCATGGGTTTTAATTTTGAAAGAATCCAGTTAAATCAAGTCATGTAAGTATTCAGATTAAATAAGTTTAAAAAAAGAGTTGAGGATATTCTTTTGATTAATTTATAGGATAACACCTTTCTAAAATTCATCCTCACCACCTTCACCGAAATGAATACTATTTAAATCTTCCATTTCTTGACGTTCTTTCATAATAAATTCCATCTGTTGTTCATCAATTTCAATTTCAGGAGGTTTCAACAAACAATTCTTAATAAAGACCAACTGAGGATCTCCACATAGTTGCCTAGCGAGCCATAAGAAGGGTTTATCCAGCTGATAGTTTGCCTTAGCTGAGATATCAAAGTACTGCAAATTAAATTTTCTATGATAAGTCATAGATTTTGCCTTGACTTTCCGATCTTTAACATCAACCTTGTTACCCACAACGACAATAGGAATATTTTCACACACTCTTTAAATATCACGATGCCAATCTCTAATGTTTTTGTAGGAGATTCTTGAAGTCACATCGAACATTATCATGCCACAATGATTTCCTATAAAGAAGCCATCCCGAATTCCGCCTAATCTTTCTTGACCCAATGTATCAAAAATAGTGAAGATGATTTTACCATGATTAGTTGAGAATTTTAGCTCGAACATTTCATATCTCATATACAGTTGACGTCTTGTTTCTGTCACATGACGATTCAAAAATGTTGTTTTTCCGACACCTCCATCTCCGACTAGAACTAATTTGAACTCAATTTCAGATTCTACCATTAAGTTTATTAGAAGGATGTATTTATAGGGAAATAGGATAGCTTTTGATTAGAAATAGTTTAGCATTTTGGGATGGATTAATTGAAATATACGAGGAGTAGCTTGATTCAAATGGAATAAATTATTATGAAGAGTCTAAAGATCCTTTAGGCCTTGCATAATAAACAATTATTTTATAGCAAATTTAAGATATTGAAATAATAGTATTAGTCTAATGATTAAGAAAATTATTTAAGGCAGCTAGGATATTTTTTGGATTCTATTAAAGAAAAATATCTTCATTAAAATGAAAGAAGTTTGGATATTTTTTGATAGTTTTCAGAAAAATCAAAGATTTTTTCCTCAAACTTGTAAAAGATATTTTTTGATAATAACTTGCAAAATCTGCGATTGATGAAATTGAAACAAAACTAGATATTTTTAGCAGATTTCCTGGTTTTAAAGCCTTTTATAATTAAAGATATTTTTTCACTCTTATATTTTCATGTTTGAGGAATGTTTATAGACATACTGAAAAATATCTTAAAAGATATTTTTTAAATTCTTTGTGTAGATTACGGAAACTAGTTTACAAAATGATAATAAATATCTTTTGAAATTTTATTAAATATGGATTTTCCTATTTGATATACCCAGAAAGAACACAAAGTCTAACAATCAATAATCCATTAAACTAAAATTAAACTACTGAAGTTTATTCATCCTTAACCAAAGAATCATCCAAATAAAACTCCAATAATCACCCTAATAAACACTTCCCACATCACATCACATCACCTCGCCAATTCTTCCAAAACTCCATCATCATCAATTCACCTTTCAACCAAATCCTACCCAAGTCATTCTTAATCCAAACTCCAATCCACATAAAAAAATCACAAAAAATTCTAAATCCAAACTTCTCTTAATAAACAATGCTGATAGGTCGTTTGATCTCCATAAACCCGGAAAAAATCAAAAACATCGACCTTCTCGACAACATGCAAACCCTGACAATAGGTCGAGGTTCCTCCTGCAGTATCAAGATAGAAGACAACCGATGCAGTTCAACCCACTGCAAACTATCATTAACAAATACCGGAAATGAATGGAAGATAGAAGTAGAGGACCTCTCAACCAACGGCACCTTCCTCAACAACCAAAAAGTACTTCCCATTCAGATCGGCAAAGGAAACAAGCTGACAGCGGACTGGTCAAGTCAACTTGACATCCTTCGTGCGCCTCAAGTCGACGAAAAGTCAAAAATCGGCTTTAAATTCGAAGAAATCAAGCAAGACAAGCGGAAAAATGAAGAGTCAAAAGTAGAGAAGCGGCTTGTTTCAGATGAAAAAAAGGACAATGATATGGACGAGAAGATAAAAAGTACTGTCATCTGTCAGATTTGCATGGAAGTCATGTTTCAGCCGGTTTCGTTATATCCTTGCATGCATAACTTCTGTGGAGGATGCTTTTCTGATTGGCATGGACGGGGCAATGTCGAGTGCCCCAGCTGCAGGGCTAAAGTGAATGAAGTGAAAAAGTCACATGTTATTGTTAATCTGGTTGATGCCTACTTCGCAAAACACCCAGAGGCCAAGAGAAATAAAGAAGAACTCGATGAACTTGATGCAGCTAATAAGTTCAAGGTGGATAGAGTCGTTTTGAATAAAACTGACTTTAAATCTGATGGAAGTGCAACTAGTGATAGTGAAGAAATTGCACCTGCTTTTAGGGGAAGGGCTAGGGCTAGGGCTAGAGCCGGAAGTGGAGTTGCTGCGGTTAGACAACAGGCTGTGCAGAATATTTGCAGGCAGTGCACAAAACTTGTAGAAGGTTACAAGTGCATTCAAGGACAAGTTCATTTACAGTGCTTCGGATGCAAAACCTACATGCCCGATAGAAACCTGAACCAAAAATGCGCAACTTGCGACAGAGGTTACTGCAACCTCTACTGGAGAACGGGCAGATGTCGAGTCGGTATAAATCCCGTTGACTCATACAAAAATACCGTCTTCACAGCGATCCGTCCTTCGAGCATCTCTGAGAACAAATACGAGCAAAACATTATAAACGACTACATCAGAAGACGAGGCCTTACCTTGAATATCATCTCACAAGAAATGATGGACGCAATGGAAGTAAACAAATGGGAAATCGACCTGGGTAACTTTTAAACAGTCGGAAGAAAAGTCTTCTTAAACAAACAGTCCTTCATCTGTGGAGACTGCTCAGGACTTCTCTGGGACTTCCTGATCTACAAATACCGAGAATTGATCGAAAACGACCTCGACCCAGTTATTAAAAACAGGTCAAAGTGCTGGTATGGCAAAGAGTGCAAGACACAGAAGCACAACCTGGCCCATGCGCAGAAGTTGAACCATATCTGTGCGAATGTAAAATGTAAATAGACGAAAATATAATAGTTAGAAATGATTTACAAAAAACGCAAAAGACGTAACAGTGAAGTAACCTTCAGAGAGTACTTCCCGAAGCCGATATTGAAAGGACTTTCGAAGACTGAAAAGCACTACGCACATGGATATGTAAGAAATACTCAGGACCTCATCAAGCACCTTTCCTGCTCGATTCTACTTGCGAAGAACCTGATCTTCAAAGAACT
This sequence comes from Stentor roeselii, assembly GCA_006503475.1. NCBI lineage: Eukaryota > Ciliophora > Heterotrichea > Heterotrichida > Stentoridae > Stentor > Stentor roeselii. The sequence goes on along the minus strand of RSEH01000016.1, from coordinate 63,554 downwards.
AGGCAGCGAAGTGACTCACCACATTTTGAAATCAGGAATTCTTCGACCATTGAGGCATCTTCCAGTCTTATACGTCGAAGAACGACCTGAAATCGAGTACGAGCGACGACTCATGTCTTTTGTCCAGTTCTTGAAAGAGTACGGAGAACTTTTCTCTCATAAGGCTTACATGAGGATCATCGAAAGGGTCATCGACGAGTTCCGGCCTTCAATCTTCATCGAGCTTTACCACCCGAACCTGAAAAATCCCATCGACGAGTAACTTTCATTTAGAATCATCGAATTCATGAAGTCCGAATTCTGTCATATCAACTTACTTTATGGCACCGTCGACATGAAAAGTCTCATTCATGACGACTTCTCTGATGATAAAATCGTTGAAAAATTAAGAAAGTTCTTCATTCAGATACTTGGACTACTTACCATGGCAGGTGCTAACGAGCCTGAAGTGATAAAGGAGATTAAAATGATTTTAAATGACTCGAAAGTTGATGCGATTCTTAAGAAAAAAAAATGTGATAAGGACAAGGCTCCGATGGGCATCTCTGAAGATAGTATTCCTGATTTGATGAAGTTTATTCCTTCAAATGCGTATTTTATGGATGACTTGCCGATGAAGTACGACTTGCCGAAAAAACCGGATAAAGCTGAGCAGATAAAAAATCTTGTTAAACAAATCCCGAAGAATAAGTCGCAGGAACTACTTGTTAGACGATGCGCGTCAGTTGATAGAGTGATTCCGAAAAAACATAGGGAAAAAGAACAGGATAAGATTCTTTATGCTTTGATCAAACCGGTTTCGAAGGAACAGGAACATAAAACATTGTCGGATAATGAAATCACTGATGATGAGGATTTGGAAACTCGACAGACTTCGCTGTTTAACTATATTTATATTCCTAATAGAGAACCGGAACCTACTGAGTATCAGAAATTAGGACTTATGAATCCGTTTCAAACTCTTGAAATCAGCCAGGTTGAGCCCAGCATACTAGAAGAAAAGCCCCAACTTCCCACTCTAAGCCACCCGAACGCTGGAGACTTCATGGCCCTTGTAGCTTTAGAAGCAATGCAAGTCCTTCCAAAAGAATGGGTAACCCTTCTTCAAGACGGTAAGCTAACAGTGATGTGCCGAGCTCTAAGTCAAAAAGGTCTAATCATGATAAAAGGCTTCTCATCGATGCCCCGTCCTCCCGAGCAAGTCTTAAACGTATTATTAAAATCAGACCTGACAAAGCCAGACGAGGGAATTTTTTCTTGTTTTACAGTCTTAGAAGTCCGGCCTTACTTCGACGTCTGTCATTTCCAGGCAAAGACAGTAAAAGGCCTGACTCCTCGCGAGTGGGTCGCGCGCAGATGTCACGTGAAAGACTTTCCATGTGAAAAAGGATTCACTCTTCTTCTCAACAACATGGACGACGATAAAATCCTCGTCAATCCAGAAGCTGTGAAAGGAAAAGTTCTCAGTGGAGGCATCGTTTGCAGGCCCATCGGAAAAAAAGCCACTCAAGTGTCTCTTGTCTTTAAAGCTGAACTTGGAGGACTTATTCCGACAAGAATCACTCATGAAATGATTGTGACCACCTTGGAACAGTTCATTAATGACTTGAGAAGATGTTGCGATGTGGTCTCGGAATACGACTCAGAACTTGAAGCTCAGAAAGAAGCGGAAGAAGTGGACCCTGAATTTATTGAGTAATAGTTTTGATTATATATATGAAAACTAGGTTTAAGGGCATTGCGGAAACTTGTGGCATCTGCTTTGAATTGATTGGGATTCAAGGGAATATCAACTCGTGTAATCATCTTTTCTGTTTTCGATGTATTAAGAAGTGGAGTAAGGTAAGATTTATTTAGAGTGAAAATTCGTGCCCTATATGCAAAAATCGCTTTCAGGTCATCAAAAAGATTCCGAAACGTAAGGAATATTGCAAGGGGAAGAAAGCTGTTTATAGGGTTGAAGAGAAAAATCAGAATAAGAATATGACTCGGTCTGAATTGTTTTTAATGCTTGAAGCTGCTTCGAATATGTTAAGCTCTGAACTTCAAAGCTTGCTTGAGTCTTCTTTGATAGACTAGCGCTTATTAAATAGAATTAAGGATTACAATTTAGTTTGAGATATTTGAATGAAAGATTTAAATATGACTGATTTTTTTAATCGCTTTTTGGTTTTAACAATTTGGGTATTTTGGATTATTATTTTTTTTTGTAGTGATGATGGATCTTTATGATTCAAGATGCTGAAGTTAAATCATTGAAATTTATGAAGGAATAGAAAAATTAGGATTTTTGAACTAAATTTGAAGTTAAGATTTTTTTAATTAAGTTGGTTTAATTTTATTTATGATGAGAGATTAGATTTAGAGAAATATATTAAAAACTATAGAGGCTCAATAATTTTTATCTATCTAATTAATCAATGTTTCTTATTGAATCACTCGATTTAAAGGGTCCTTTATTCAAATGATCATGATTAATCGTAGAATAAATTGGATCACCATCAATATTTCTATGATCTATTCCATGAATCCGATTATTTTCATCATCATCAATATTGTCCTCTTCACTAAGACTTGATTTAAGACTATCATCAGACTCTTGTTCTTGATTAATTCCATCAGTATTTTTACCATACTTAAATTGAGCTTGAATATCAACTCCAATAACACTAGACTTTCTTCCAAATCCATGTAACACAAAAGTCTTACTTTTTTCAAGAAATGCAAATTTTCCTTCTTCCAAAAATCCATCACTTTTCAGAAACCTTCCCTCTCCTTCAGGATAACCATTCTTAAAAAAGCCGAAATGAATGCTTCCATCTTTAAACTTGATTATCCCTCTTCCATGAGGTTTGAAATTAACATTGAATTCTCCTTTATATATTGAGCCATCTTCTAATTCGTAGCATTGGTTAGAATCTTTGTAAATCACTTCTTTATCATCAAAGCCTTCCATATTGTGAAAGTCGATTGAAGTTTTTTGTCTTTTAAGAATGGGGTTGATATCGAAGCTCTCTTGGACTAAGGTATGTGGAATATTTGTTTGGGGTGAAGGTGGAATGAATATTGTGGATTTCCTTATTAGTGTGGATTTTTTGACTGAATCTTCAGGTTTTATTAACTTTTTGTCATGCATCTCTTCTTGTTTATTGACTGATAAATATTCAATAGATTGGTTAATTTCTAATCCACATCCTTTTGATGAATCTTCAGCTCCCAAATAGTTACCCATTTTTAATTATTATTAACTAATTTGGATTAAAATTATATCTATAACAGTTTAAATACCCAGATTCCAATTTAATTATTGTTGTAATTTGTTAATGTAGTAGATTATAGACATTGTCTTTATGTTTTTGGAGTTTTTTGCATAGTTTGTTGTTTTTTTTCAGTTTGTGAATGCTCTACAAATTTGAAGATTTTACAAGTTGGTAGGAATATCATGTTTTTGTATAAATTGACCATTTAGGTTAATATACTTACATTTACTTTATACGGATATTATAAATTTATTAATAAAAATCATATTATATAACTCGCCTCACTAAAATATAAGTAAAAATTTATAAAAAAGATTCTTTGACTTAAAAATCGAGTTACTTATCAAGAATTATTAAAAGATAATTATCCTAAACATATAATTTCTTCAAGATATTGAAACATTAATTATTAACTTAAGATAATCCTGATCAAATTGATATCATTTACCCAATAATCAAATTTTCAATGAATAAAACTAAGAATCCAAAAAAGCTTTAATAAGCCATAACCGATTAATTATCCCTAAACAATATCTTGGATTTCATTTTTCTTAACCCATCTAACCTTAACTCCATCATTCCACTCACAATAAGAGCTTCTCATCCTATTTTTCTTGACATCAAAAAACGAATATTTAGCAATTCCATGCTTTTTCCCATCCCTCCATTGTCCATCATAAACCCTTTTATCAGGCCAGACCATAGTTCCATTTCCATTCCTTTCACCATCCAAAAATTTCCCTTTATAAACACTTCCATTTTTCGCTTTCAAAATGCCATCTCCATGTTTAATTCCATTTTTCCATTCCCCTTCATAAACATCTCCATTCTTAAACAAAAACTTTCCAAACCCATCAAAAACATCATTTGAAAAATGTCCTTCATATCTTCCATCAAAATACTCAAGTTTTCCTTCACCTTCTTTAACTCCATACTCAAAATTTCCATCATAAAAAATGCGATTAGGCCAAGACTCGATGCCTTGTCCATGAAGGACGATGTTGATTTTATCTTTCTTCAAATACTTTTTACTGACACTTTTTCTTGTCCCTTGAGCAAGAGTGACGAAATTTCCTTCTCTTAAGACTTTTTCATTGTCTAGTAATTTTCCTGGGCCTTCTGGGAAGCCGTTTTTGAAATAGCCTACAAATGTTGAATCATCTTGAAGGAATAAAAAACCTCTTCCGTGAGGCTCTTGGTCGATGTTGAGTTCTCCTTTAAATACTCCTAGTTTAGGAAGATTCAGAGCTTCACACATTGGGTAGACTGTGTTTTCAACTTGCACTTCGAGGTCTATTGTCAAACGGGATCTGGAGAAAATCTCTGAAAGATGAGCTTCGTTGATTAAATCTTCTGAAACTCGCTCGTGGATTATGTTTTCTTGCCAGAAATCTTGGAGTTGCTCTTTTGGGGTTTTTATTATCAGTTCTTTTGAAGTTTGTTTTTTTGGTTGATTTTCAATTATTTCAGGAGTTTGAGGAGTAAAATAATCGATCATTTCAGCTTGCTCAGGCTTTTTGTCGAGTTTTTGGAAAACGATTTCAGAGGAATAGTTTTCTTCTTCTAGCATGCAGGTGTCTGATAAGTTTTTCATGATCATTTCGTTAAATAGAGTGGATTGGATTGTTATGGTTGAGTATCTGACTGGTATTTCTGATTCCAATTCAAAGGGTTGGCTTTCTCCTTGTATTTTCAGGCAATATTGACTAGCACCCATAATTATAAATAGTTGAATTTAAAATCTAGAGATAAGATTAGTTTTATAGTCCTTAAAGAGACCGGTAAACATCATACTTTTGGAATCCAAATCTCTTCTAGGGTATCATTTCCTAATCACATTATTCAATTTCTCGGGTTTTTTTAACTTAATAATGAATAACTTGATATTTCAAGATTTAAACCAAGTTCACTTCGATAATAAAAATAAAGTTTTTTAGACAGTTAGGCAATACGGGAGACTATGATATCCCAGGCCATTTCAGAGTTTATGCATATGTGATGGGTATACTAAAATATCTAAATCTATCCTTTTAATTATAATTTCATTCTCTGTAGGAAAGCGGTAGCCAGTTGTTCCCTATTGATGCTTCAAAAAATTTAACCTTATTCTCAAAGAGTTAAATTTAGTATTATGATCAAATCCTTCAATTAATCAATTGAAGGATATTCAAAAATATATAAACCTTCTGCTATAATCATCTAGAAAATCAATATCCAAAGAGAAATTTCTTCTTAATAAATAATTCTTCATCGAATTTTATATTGAATAAAGTATTCCATTCTAATGAGATGATTCACAATGAGAACCTTATATTGGATTGACAATTATTAATTACTTCTAATAAACTTTAATTTTCCATTACTTAGAGAATACTCACATTTCTCAAAACGATAAAATCAACGAAATATCAAAAAACCATTCAAGAAAAAAAAATCAACAAATCTAATCATCTCTTAACCTAATCACTAAAACTCTATAATAATCTATCCTAAAAGCTTCTCTGTGCAAGAACCCCCTGCAACTTTTTAAGTTTTTTAATAAACTTCAAGTACTCTTTACTCTGTGAATCCTTAAACTCCTCTTCAAACTTCTGCAAAGAAATAGAAGTCCTAGGAAAGAAGCTAACATCATTTTCATTGATTTTTTCCTTAATAAACTTTTCAACTCCATTACACTCAAAGAACAATTTTTGTCTAATATAAACCAAAAATGCAAGATAACTATGCAAACTATGATCAAGATGAACATGAAGTTTCCAGCTGATCCTTTTAAGGTCAAACTGAAAGCGAGTGTTTCCACAAATAAAGCAATTATGTTGCAAGTCATAAATCAAGTCATTTCTTTGATCTCTAAGTTCAGCAAAGGTGTCGATGATGATACCAAAGATGATGTTGAGTAGAATGATGATCACGATGATGTAAAAACTTAAGTCTGTGATAATTCTAAGAATTTCTTTCTGACCTAAGGACTTGTATTGTGAAAAAATGTCGCCTATTCCTCCTCCTGCTCGCACTCCATTGCTGAGGACTGTTGAGAAGCAGTTTCTGAGATTATCACAGTAAAAGTTGTCGTCTGGGTCGAACTCTTCGGCGAATGCTAGAAAGTAAATCGTTGAGTAGATAAAAACGATGAAGAGGCCGAATAGTAAAGTTAGAAGGATTTGCTTGTAGTTTAAGGAGATCGATTTTAATATGTAGATCAATGTCACGTTTCGTTTTATTAGGTCTAGAAGAAGGACTGAGTAGATTAACATGTTGTACTCGCAGATCATTGATATTAGGAGGTACATTAGGCAGTAGATAAATTGGAAATCTCGAAATAGAAGTAAAAGGTTGGAAATTGTCACAAATGACTTTTTCATTATTTTTGATTTACTTAGAAGTTCGTGCATCATAAGAGTGCCTCTAATCCTCTGATGTTTTTTAAGTGTATCATTCGTAAGCCAAGCAGCCCTATTCAGTTCCCTATGAATAATAACTCTAAAATACTCAGTAGTATACGAAACCATATACAAAAACGCAAAACACAACTGCAAGTGTCCACAAGTATTAACAAAACTATAAACCCTTCCACTCTGTCTCTGAAAATTATCCCTATCATAATACGCAAGCAGTGTGACATTAATAACAACAACCATAAAAAACGCTAAAAATCCATAAAAATTCCAATAACTGACTAATTTCGACCAAAACCAATACCTTCCAAGCCACTGCTGATATTTCATTTCATACTCATAAATCTTGCTCTTATCAAAAAAATCTTCAATTTTTTCCTGATGCGAATTTCTTTTCACCTTCAAAAAAATATCATTTCGTGATTTCCTTGTCAAAAACTTGCACATCGGAGGTATTCTGAAAAATATCTTGCAAAGACTATTCTTGAATGAAATTTCAACACTTCCAATATTCGAAGTATAATACAAGTGACTTTCTTTCAAACAGTCCACATCAGGTTCTTTAACAGTCGAGCTTCTATCAAGTCTTTTTAGTAAAATCTGCCAAAATGACTTTAAATTTTCAAGAAGTGCTTCTTGATAGTTATAAGCTTCTTCATCATGAATGCTGTCAGTGATATCTTCTGATTTTGCTGAAAAGGCAAGTTTCACTTTAGGATTCGCTGGAAACCGATATTGAAACTTCAAGAAAAGAATAGTCAAGTTAAAGCCCACCCTGATTTTTTTAAAGACTTCATGTTGACAGTTATGAAAATTTTCTTGAGCAATGATTCTCGTATTAGGTTTGATGTGGTTCTTATAAATCACTGCCGCTATTTTCAAAAGAAGTTGCAGGTTCAAGCAATTCAGAACTTCAAAAGAAATCGATTCACTTGTATCACCTTCAAGAAGACTAAGCAGAAAAATAACGATAGCATCAAGCATCATAATAAAAGTCGCCTGATTCAACCCATTATTTTCTTTTTCTCTTTTTTCAATATCACAGAACCAGTTGATAAACAAGTAAATATGCCTGTTGTTAGATATTGCCAACTGGTTATTAACACAAGGACCTTTACAGAACTCTGTCATTGTTTTAAAGGCTTCAAGTGCCAAAGCCTGCAGGTTTGACAGACTTTCTTCGAATACGAGCAAGACTTGGAAATTTATCATGTTTGAAGTGAATTTCGCGACTTCACTCACCATGTCGATGCTGATTCTTTGGTCTTCGTAGTCTTGGGCTCTGAGGTAGTTTTGAAGGGGTTCGAAACACTCACAGGTTATGTCTTTTAAAAAAATGAGAATGTCTTGGCACATCTCGAAGACTGGAAATTTTTCTTTTGAGGCTTCGGGAAGTGTGAACTTGTCAAGGGTTTCGTTGAAGATGTGACGGAAAAAGGAAAACATTTTTAAACCTAGATTGTGCTCCACTATGTTTTTGTGAATTGAGTCTTTTACGTTTAATAGGCAACCGTCTAGTAATTGATGTAAGAGTTTTAAAGATTTGCTTATTAGAACTTTTTTGGAGTTTATGTTTAGGTATTTTAGACAGAGCTCGGATATGTTTACTGATATCAATGCGGATTGAACTTGTTGGACTCGGGCTATTTTTTCAATCTGATCATTTAATTTCGATTCCCTCTCAATAACAATCATTTTTCTAAAAATCTCCAACAAATAAACCTTATGTTCAGGATTACTAAAAGCCATTTCAAGATTCCGAGTAAATTTATAAAAATTTGAAAAGTCTTTACTAGTCAAAGCAACATCAACAATACTAGTTTTAACTTGATTAACCAAAGCATCAAGTTCAAAACTATCCTGATTCTGCAATTTTCCTTTAATTTCTTCAATAAAAGTCTTAAGCACCGAGTTAAGATGAGACTTCTCAGTTTTAAAAGAACTCATAAAAGAATAAGCCCTTTTAAAAGTAGATCGATTGATATGTTCATCAATAAGTTCCCTAAGATGATGAATCGAGACCTTCAACCCAAGAACACTAAGTCCTCTATAAACATCTTCAGTCTCCATCTCCTTCGTCAAGATCGCTTTACACTTAAGTGTCAAGTCATTAACAGCAACTTCTTCATTCACAATTTTCATCTTTTCCCTGATAAACTTTTCAGAAGTCAATCCAAAGTTCTTAGCAGCTTCTCCTAAAGACTTCAAAACAAGTTTAAGGTACTCCGAATTAATTTCTTCATCATTTTTATTCACTTCGAAGTTGATAGGAATTTGACTTGCTGACAATGTGATAGTATCAATTAAGAAGTCAAAGTTAAGTTTAGGGTGTTGTTCAGCGATTTCTTCAAGTGAATGTTTAAGTCCAAATATAAGTTGAGTCACGTTCTGGAAGTGTTTTTGCATCTTGTTGTCAGGTTTGTATTCCGCCTGGTGAAGGTCGATGCAGAGGTTGTGGATGAAGATCAACAAGCCGCTGACCATTTCTACTTTCCACGGCTTTGCATGGATAAGATATTTGAAGTAGTCCAAAGCTTCTTTTTCTTCATCTGTCGTAGCCTCCTCGGACTTGACGTACTCTTCATCATCGTCTAAGAGTTCTTTTACACGGAAGAAGCCTTGATCATCTTGAATGTGAATTTCTTTTTTCATATTAACCGCTTTGTAAGCTTCTTTCATGGCGATGCTCGGGAGATAATCGAGAAAATCGCGATAATTGACTAAATCAGGAATAACTACTTTTCTGAAGAGTTCTTCAAGTTTGTCGTAGTCCATTTTCTCGTAGTTTGAGTTGCAATAAGCGAAACCTAAGAAATGAAGATAGGCTCTTTTGAGCTTCAAGCTGATTTTATCTTCAAGAAGCTCTTTCATCACGAAGTTGTAAGGAAGCATTTTGTGGCATTGCTTGATGGCGAATTCGTTGTTTTGGCAACAATAGGCGAGAAGCATGACGATCGCTGTTTGGAACCTTTGATGTTCTTCGTTGTATTTGGTGAAGTCGAGGATTTTATCTTTGAGGTAGTATTTTATGATTACTTTACTGCTGACAAGGGCTTTGATCACGTTGACCTGCACGAAATATTGAACGTTTCGCTTTTCATCTACTATGAGATTTAAAAGCATTCTTAAATCATGAGGATTTTCTACAATATTTTCATTCATTTCTAGTAATGAAAAGATGTATATGATAATCTTCTCAATCGCTTCTTTTTCTTTCAAACAGCTTAAAACTTCAGATATCAACGTCGAGGTTCCTACTCCATTTCCGAAGTAAACCGCGATACCTGAGAAAAAAGGATACATAAGGAGTTTATTTTTTTCATTTTTGAAGGTATATGAGAATAAAGTATGAAAAAAAGTTTTATAAACGACTTTCCAGTTCTTTTTAATATAATTTCTTTTTTTTACTATTTGAATCCAGGGCAGGGTGTAGTTTGTAAGAAATTTTACGATTATTGTATGAAGTTTTAAACTCCGGGCAATTCCCTGTGCAAATGTGAGGTGGTCCCTGGGCTGACTGATCATAAGAAGACTTTTGATTTGTTTCATACATTGCATGATGGTGTCAATATAGCTTACTTCAATCATTGTCCAGATATCGTCTCTGTTGTCATCTCCTTCTGAGTGACTTATCTCGATATCAGTGAGAAGCCTCAACAAAATAGCACCCAATTCATTTATCGATTTATTCATCGCCTTGTAAACCAACAACTGACTTGGAGTGTATAACAAGTGCAAGTCCATCAAGTCCTTAAATAATCCTTTTCGATGATTGAAATTTTCAATGATTAGATTTAATGCTTTTACTTCTATTTTTTTATGTGAGTTCTTGAATAGTAGTCCTAATAAACAAGAATCTAGCTGGTATAACTCAGCTGATTCAAATGATTTGTTCAATGATAGGTCTAGCCCTAGCCCTTTTTTCATTATATTTAAAAAAGCACTTCCAGCAATGTTTTTCTGCTGATTTTGAGTAGAATTCACAGAAAGTGCTTTACTAAAATCGTATTTTTCAGTGAGTTTTTCAAACTCATTCAAAAGGTAATCAAAGCTTATTTCTTCCTGTCCTGGGTTGAGATAGATACTATACAAGTTAAGAAACTCTTTAATTTCACGTTTTTTTCTCAAACAATTCCCAACTTTAAATGTTTTAAGCACGAGAAGTATCATCTGGTTCACTTTTTCGACTGAAAATGAATTCACCTCAACCTTCAACAACCGACACCAATGAAACTGTGAGTCCGCCTTAATAACCGAGTCATTCGAGTAATCAAAAATAAGTTTTACCAACGACGAGTAAATTTCAATAAAATTATCAAAACCAAAAAAGCCAAGTTCAAGCAAACATTTAGTCATCTGAAGTAATTCAACAGTAAACTTCAACTTTGCTTCTTTTGAGTAGTTCTCAAAAGGATTGGCAGGAAAATGAGGATTGGTCCAAACTTTCCTAACCCAATTTTTCATCTCATCGATTGGAAAGTTCATCATTTCAACTTTCGCAGTTTCTGGGGCGAAGTCAGTGTCAGGTCCATCATTATCCCAAAAAATGCAAAGGTTCTTACTTTTACTAATTGGCATCAGAGGGTCGACGTCGATATACATGACTCTTGCGAATTTCAAGAATTTTGTTCGAAGTTTCAAATGAATGTTCACGTCCTTTATACAGTCCATGAAGTACTGAGGAGCAAGTTCGAATAAGTTTTGGATTTTTGGCTTTACTGACTCGTATCGCGAAAGACACATGTTTGAAAGAAGCTCGATGAAGATAGCGACGTAGTTTATTAAAGGTTTTGATTCGTTTAGGTATTTTAAAGGAATTACCATCATTTCGTTATGAGGACTTTTTATTGCTTTTTCGTAAAGTTTTGATATTGTTGGGTTGTTTTCTAGAAATGAGTTGTAGTTTAAGGGATTTTGGATGAAGCTTATGCATTCTGTGCCTGATACTGACACGAAATCTAAAAGTTTTATGTTTAAGTCGCTGTCGAAAAGGTTGCGTTCGACTAGATTCTGGTATTTTTTGATACCTTTGTTTTTATAAACGCAGAAAGAAGATAAAATCATTAAAACTAAAGTTTGGTCAACTGTGTTTTTCTTTAACTCGTCAAGTTCAGTTACTTGATCTGCCCAAACTCCAAACTGCGTAATCGAAATTTTATTCATAATGTCAACAGAATGTTTAAAAGTCTCTTTAAGCAATAAACTGATCTCAGACTTATAAAAATTCAACTGTTGACTTAAAAAAACATCATAATTCTTCAAAATTTCACAATTTGATGGACAATTTTTAATGCAGACATAAATCGTGTTGTAAAGTTTAACTATCAAAGGTTTCAGGTATTTTTCAGCGACTTGGCCAGGTCCTTTTGTAATATCTTGAAGTTTTTTTTCATTCATGACAAGACTTAACAAGTTTTTATTCCCAGGAAGGTCTTTTTTTCGAGGAATTCTTTCTGAGACCAGCCTTGCAAGTCTTAAAAACAAGTCAAGTAATCCAGTATCTTTAATAGTTTCTTGAATACGAATTAAAGACTCAGAAGTGCTTTGGTCTTCTTTAATGATTTTTTCGCTGAGAGCTTTGAGAATTTCAATAACAATATCGACTTGAGTTTTCAAAGCGTTTTCATTTGAAAGAGCGTATTCATAGTCAGGCGCATATTGAAACTGACTGATAGGGACCATACCCCAAGTCCTTAAAAACGAGTAAAATTCGATGATTTTAGGGATTATTCGAGAAATTTGATAAATATGAATCGCTGAAATTTCTGGAACATCAATTAATATAAAAGTCGTGTTTATCACTTTTTTCTCATCGTTCATGTAAGACTTAAGAGGAAGTCTAAAGTTCTGGGTCTGGCTTTCGAAACTTAAAAAAGATGCTAAAATATCAGCTTCTTCTACACCTAAAAAGCAATTCACAGCATTAGACCGAATTTCTATTTGAGTTGCGAAGTTCAGTTGACTTCCTGTGAGACCTGCAGGAACAAAATCAAAAACATTGAACTGACTGTTAGGATCATGTTTTAATCTAATTTTCTTGTTTCTGTCAATTTCCAGGTACATCCCAGTAGCGACATGTTTAATTCGAAAACTTTCCGAGTACTGTGCGACACCTCCTCTAAAAGGGTCTTTTCGTTCAAGTTCCCAAAGAGACCTGCCAGTTTTTTCCTTTTCAATAAAAATCTGCAAGTTCCTAATTTTTTCTTCAGGCATTTCTGGTTTCGGCATGAAAAGTTTAGTTTCAACAATATCATCAAGATGTTCTCCAAAGTCCAAGTCCGGTGGGAGCATATCAGAGACATTTCTAGAGGCGACACTTAAGAACCCTCCATGAGTTTGACTGAAAATCGTGAAAGAGTCTCCTGAAGAAACAAGAAGAGGATTTTTTTTTATTTCCGTGTAAGAGATGTATTTATGGGCAGACCACATGGAATAAGAGTCACTTGCATTAAGTTCTGAGTTCATATCTTGATTGTAAATCGTGGAGACTCCCATATGCAAGAAAAAAAGCGATTTTTCAATACGTGATGAAAGGATGAACTTGTCAATGTACTGAATAGGTTCTCCTTCTTGTCTTAACTTGTTACTTGGAATGATTTCAAGCCAAGAACATTCACTGCCGTTTTCATCGAGGACTACTTTTAGACAACCATGTTCTTTTGCGATGGTCTCTGAAATTGTAATGAAAAAGTTGCTGTGAAGATGACGTAACTGAATTCTTTCTCCGTAAGTTATCGTTCGGCCGTATGAAAGCTCGAGTTCGGCCTCGTTTGCTACTAGCTCTTCGCTTAGCTTTTGTTGGTATTCTTTTAAATCTTGATGGTCACTTTTTTCTCTTTCTTTGGATTTTATCTGCTTTTTGTAATGAGTTAAAAGACCGTATTGATAAGCTGGCTCGATTCGGAATAAACTCTGTCGGAATGGAAGGCTTTGGTTGTAATCGGAACGGCGGTCACATGGAGCACATTCTAGGTCGGTATAGGCGATCCCGTCGCCGAAGACTACTCCTTTGTAGAGGACTGGAGGGGTTTTTTGCTTCATTTCTTCTTTTGACCAGAGACTGATAATGTCCCCAATTTTCAAGTAACCAATTTTCTCAGCTTTTTGAGGAACATCTTCTCTCAATGAGACTCGTCTTCCAATATCTTTAGTCCCTTTCGACTGTAACTCACGGTAATTTTTCATAAGAACACTTTTCCTCCTAAAGTCTCGATATCGATGATTCATTTTTAACAAAAATTTTTAAATCTCTCTTCTAATCATTCAAATTTCTTCTAAATTCAAAAATCCAGATATTTCAAAAAACCTCTAAAAAAACTATTTTTAAACATAAAAAAAAGACTCCAATAAAAATCCAAAAAATCCCAATTAACAATTACTCTAAACTAGCAGAAACTAAAAATATTAGAGAAATGAACAGTACAAAGAGAAATCCTAAAAGAAGAACAAAATATCGGTGGATTTCAATTGAAAAGCCGATAACAACGGTGAAAAAAACTTGCAAAGCAGACTACACCGATTTGACTTCGCTTTCTCAAGATTTTGACATGCCTCCTCTCGAGGAGCCTCTTTGTGCGATGCCAGTGGAAGTTCCTAAGGCGAGTTTCAACATGTCTCCGAAGTACCTGAACCCGTTTTCTCCCCGTAAACGTTCGAAGTACTGTTGTCCTTATTACCTGAAGCCAAAAGACTGGAATTTGCATAGCAGTCAGGCTGAGGTGAGTTTAAAAGACGAGGTGGAGAGAATAAAGAACTTTTATTATCATATGCATGATAACCAGTCATTGAATCCATTGGAAAAATCAGCACATACGCAGACTCTGGCTTCACTTTCAAGCGACCTTGCATCACTTCCACCAATCCAAAAGTACAAACAATACCTAATCTCCAAAAGCCTACGACTTCCGTCATTCCTAAGCAACCCGAAGTTAAACTAAAATAATCTATTCTAAATTTTCGGCATTTCAGGGAACTCCGGCAACAAAGCCCGTTTCAAGTTATTATGCTGATTGATCATTTTAACAAGTGATGTCTTTCTGAAGTTATTAATATGTTCTAAAAGTTCTTCACATTTCGCTTCATTTTTTAGAAATTCTTCAGAAAATATGATTTTTTGGTTAGACCTTTCAAGTACTTTCATCTTGATAAAGTGATTGACTGAGTTTTTAATATTATCCTGAGAGCAGCTTTCATAATAATTAATCGACCTGTCCTCAAAAAGATTCTGAGAAAACCACTGAACACTATCAATAATTTTCTTAAACGTAAAAGCCTCACGATATCTGATTCCAATGCAAAAAGTGATGACCATCCAATAAGTATCAAGAGTAGGCCAAATAAGCGAGCACAAGAAAGTAATTCCCAGTTCTCCAGTGCGAATAATCCTAAACTTTTCATCAATCTCTTCAATAAACCCTCTTTTTTTCATAGTTTCAATCGCCTTGCTGATAACTTCAGGACTTCTAAGATTTTCCCTAACCAAATACTCACCTTCTAAAAGTTCAATCAAGAACTGGACCTCTTCCAATAACCTTTCCTTTAAAACTCCCTGTCCCCAGGCGATTTTTTCTCCGAAGCTAAAAAGTGCCACAGCGACAATAGACTCAAGAGCAAAGATATAATGAAGTGAATTTCGATAATAAGAAAGCATTAAAATATTTTGATAGTCGCTTTCCATAGAAACACTTGGCTCGAACAGGTCTTTTTTATGCCGAACCACTGAATCCAAGTGACTTAAAGCGTTTCGAACTGCAGTTGAGGCATTGCCGCCATCAATACCTGCAGTTTTAAATCCACGAAATCTGACTTCATCACGAAGCCACTCGACCTTCTTGATGAGTTCATCTTCAGAGACTCCTCTTCTGTGCATGAGAAGCACTGCAGACAACAGGGTGCTAGGCATGATTGCCATATTTTCCTGAAGTCTAAGAACGACTTCTAAAGCCAAGTTACTATTAACCGTCACTCGATCAATCGCGTTATTCACAGGGTCCAGTCCTGAAGCCTTGGAAAAGTCCTTTAAAGACACCAGGTCACCAAGGGCCACATGAATTTTCCCGAAGTTAATTGTTAAAATTTTCACTGAATTTATTATTCTTGTCAAAGATTCACGAACTTTTTCCTCACCCAACAATTCTAAAGGAAAAGTCTCACCTTCCATGACCCGCTCGTAGTTTATCGTGATTGGAAGAAGGTGGATGTCTTGCACTGTGTTTTGGAAGTAAAGCTCAGTGCACATTGAAAGAAGGCCTTGCTTTGGAGGAAGGGTCTTACCTGACCTGCTGCGAGTCCCTTCGATGAAGAACTCGACTAGTTGATGGTCTTTGAGAAGTTGCTGCATGTATTCGGTTAGGATTGAAGTGTAAAGATCGTCGGTTGTTCTGCCTCGTTTTATGAAAAAAGCGCCACTTGCTCGAAAGAGTTTGTTTATTAAAAGGATTTGAAGGAAATCGTCTGCTGCTGCAATGTAGGGAACTTGAATTCCGTAAGTGAAAAATATGTAAGAGACTATTAGGAAGTCGATGTAACTTCGGTGTGATGGAAGGATTATCACTGGGGTTTTACTGCTTTTTATGAAATTTGCAAGTTCTTGTAGTTGGGAATGGTTTATTACTACTTTTTCGTATACGCAACGCCAGAGCTTGCGGAGGAACCAGGCGAACATTCGGACGACAGGAGTTTTTAAGTCACTGATCATAGTATTGATAATTTCCACAGCCTTGGCATTAGCCTCCTTCTGAAGAAGTCCAGGTTTCTGAGCAATATATTCCTCAATCGCTTTTTTAACCCTAGGGGCATTAAGTATAAGTGATTTCATTTCAGTAAGTCCTCTAGTCTTCAAGAACTTTCCATTATTATAAGCCCATTTTATATCAGAAAATCGGTCATAATGCTTAAACTCTGAAATCAAGTCCATATTCTGATGTTCATCAGGAGATTCCACCTTTTCCTTCAATATATACTTCTTTAGTCCTTGCGCATAGTTACTTAAATATATTCTCCAGTCAAGCCTTGTGATATCAACGTCGAAGACTTCTAATTCTTTAGGAGTCATCATTTTAATCATGTCAATCACATGCTGCGACTCAAAAATCCATTCATGAGTCGTAAAATGACTGAAAACTTCTGAAACCATTGCTTCTCTTTGAAGTAATTTTGTGATTTTCTGAGAGTTTTTTATCAATGTTTGATTTCGAGATACTTTTGCGATTGAACTTAAAAGCATGCCTGGAAGTTGTCTTCTTAGAAATCGAATGGTTTTGTATTTTGTGATGTTTTCAGTTAGGCTGAATTCGCATCTTGACATGGCTTTTTCTGAAGGGTATCGATTCCAATACCCGCTGATAATTTCATTACAAGTATTCCAAACCACAGGATTTCTAGCACTAGTTCCAATATGAACCACCTGAATTTTCCCCCTAGTACAAAGAAAAGCAGCAGAAAGTATAACAGAGTTACAAACAGTATCAACAGGTATCTGATCCCCAATATTATTTCCATTTCCCAAAGTAATCTTCATAAGTCCCAGTCCAACAGACAAGTAAAAAACTCCAGCAGCGGAGACACTATCAACCCATCCAGGGTACGGTTCTTTCCAAGACCCTCCAATAATAGTCGGCCTAACAATACAAAGTGGCAGATCACTAGCTTCACAAAGCAAAATCTGTTCAGTAAGATGTTTAGTATACGTATAAGTATTCGGGTACTTTCCTAGAATCCTCGGAGTCTGCTTCTCAATTATTTCCACTGGAATCGACATCAAGTCCTTCAACACTTCACGCGGATTCCCTGAGTACGGGTAAATCTTTTCTTGAATCCAGCCTTCTTTGTCGCAGTTCACGTAAGCCGTTGATATTTGCACGAAAGCAGTTAGGAAAGGACAGGATTTTGCAAGTTCCACAACTCTTAAAGTCCCCCAGGTATTGATCTGAAGGGCCTGGTCTAGTCTTTGGTTAAAGTCCACTGATGCTGCGGAGTTGATTATTATGTTCACGTTTTGACTTACTTCTGAAAAGTCCTCAGGTGATAGGTCGAGACTCGGCTTTAACATGTCGCCACTCACTGGACGAAGCTTCGGGACTATGAAAGAGTCGAAGTTTGGGTAAAGACGCTTTACTCGGTCGAAACAGGGAGAGTCTAGAATTTCTTTTTGGAATCTTTCGAAGACTGATGATCCTTTTTTACGACGGATGAAAATGTAGACCTTATTGACTTGAGGAAGCGAATAGAGGATCTTTTCGAGAAGGACTTTTCCGACAAAACCCGTGCAGCCTGTTATTAGAATGTTCTTTCCTTCATAGAATCGATCTACCATTGCAGATTATTATTGAAGAGGGTTGAATTGTTTTGTTTACTGGAATCAGTTAAGGGGTGGGTATATATTTTAAGAGAATGATTTTTTTTGGTTTTATTGAAACTCCTGGGTTAACAACTTTAACCATTTATTGATAAATTATCAGGACATTCAAACTGAAATATGGATTATTATATCTTTTATATTTTACTTTTCAATTATTTGATTTGCATGGAGTATTTGAACATGTGATGTAGTCAAATTTGAAGTTTTACACAATTAGAAGGCCTAGACATCAAAAATTAAAATAAAAAATTTTGAAGATAATAAAAAAAATCCTGTGCCAATGCTTTCCTTTTTCTTCTCTTCGAAAATTAAATGAACTGAGTATAAGAATACATTAATAGTCTCTTAAAATATTAATTATCTATAATGAGATGCTCTACCATTACAAATTGAAACCTTAAAAATGTTATGTGTAGATAATAGACAAGATTGAACATAATAGTCAATTTTCTAATTCCTAGAGAAGAAACACCTTTATTGTCGCTCTATCTTATTACTTACCTAAATAGTAAGAACTATAATCCTGAAAAATTGATCATTGTAAATATTTAGCACTATTGTATCAAAATTTTCCTAAATGTATAAAGTTAGCTATTTCGATTGAATAAGACCTATTGAACTGCCTATATATGCTTATTTTGATTACTCGAGGTGGAATAAAGACTAAATTTTTTATGATTCATCAAAATGCCATTATGCTCAAGACATGCAAATAGGAATGTCATCTAGAATGATTTTGAAACTTTATTGAAATATTTGATCATCAACAAATGAATAATTAAAGGGATGAAGTATTTATGAAATCGGATCTTAAGTTAAATTTTTTCATTTTGGAAAATTAAAGTATAAGAATTTTTTAACAAAGTCAATCTTTTGGACGTAACAGGGTTTTTTTAAAATTTGAAAAAGGAAAATTAATCGAGGTTTATTACTTGTTGTGTTTTAGGTTGAATAATCAGGGTTTATATTGAAATTTTATGTTGTTGATAAAGAAATGCTCATCTAACTCTTTGAACTGTAATATATTTATTTTATCGAAAAGTAGTTAGTTACCAAAATAAGACACCTAACTTAAGCAACATGATAGTGAATTTATGTTTACTTTCAGAAAATTTTAAAATTTATAGTTTTAAAATTTTATTACATGAAAAGTAACCAAGAAAATCTTAGAAAATCTATTAATTGACTAATAATTCAAAAGATCCTCTCTACTTCAACAACTATAACTCTTATCAGACTACTAGAATAAAAGTCAGATAGTTATAAATTGATGGATAAGCACAAAAGATGCAGGACTAAATCTCACAACCCAGAGATCCAGATAAAAATCCTAGACATCCTTTCCAAACTTAAAAATCGAACGGGCAAGAGTCTAAAGAAAGAATACGTTCGAGAGTTTTCAATCAGACATCATAAAAAATTACTCAGGATCATCTATAAACCTTCATCCCAGAAGTACCATGCACTTCTAGCTAAAACCCCTGCTGAATTCCGAAGCTTTTTAATCGACTTTGCAGTTCATGCACAAGAAAATCAATCAAAACTCTTTCCAATCTCTGAAACAGCATCAGGACCAGAAACAGATGGAAAATCAAAACGAAATTTACCATATCAAGGAAAAAAATCGTTTAATGATTTCTTTGTTCGAGACTACTTCTCTGAGGCTGTAGTTAAAGATTCTTACATAATTTATTTGAAGTATCTCTTCGCGAATTCAAATCCTGAAGCCCTTTGTAAGAATTTCAAATATGATTGTTGTGAGAAAGGTATTCATAGTCAAGGGTGTGTTCAGAGCTGGTCTGGACTTAAGGATTTCTTCTTTATTTATATGTTTGAGGACTTGGAGGATAGATTTATGGTCAGTTATAGTGTTAATAAGAATGAAGAAAGCCAATATGGAAACTCAGAAGAGGGAATAAGAGGAGAGGCTAAGCCAGAGGTCAGAGATCAGTTCACTCAAGCTGAAGAGTCTTGCTTTTGTTTACCTTTTGAAAATTTTGATGATGTCCTGAGAAATTCTGATAAAATGGATATGATCAACTGCTTTGGACAACATTTGATGAATTTGAACTTTGCTTATATTCAGTTAATTGCGAATATTAATAAATAATAAGCGAATCGCAAAGAACAAAATTAGTGTTGACTTTGATACAATATTATTTTATAGATTAAATGGAATCATTTTGAAAAGAATATTGAACGATTTCGAATATGATTATAATTTATCTTTTCTACACTTTTTAAATTGGATAAATTGAATAATTGCTAGTATTTTATTTTCAAATAAGGGCAAGAGATTATATAAGTATTTAAGTCACTTTTTGGATTTATATTAAGTCACTCTTTATGTAGATATACTTTACTAGGCAAGTAGTCTCATAAAACTAAGGAAAAATTGAGGTTTTCCTAGATTTATTAAAATATTTCGATTCTTAGAATCATAAAATTTTCCTAAAAAATATCCCGCTGTAGTTTAAATCTATAACAAAGTAAAGTGTCAAATTTTAGGTAAGGTTTACAAAAATTTGTAGAACTAAAAACCACTTAACTCTGTGAATTTTTCAAGAATGGATTATTTATAAAGAATTTATATTAAATGGGTAGATAGAATTGAATTTTGCAACCGATTTATGATTTATTTTTGTGTTATGATGACTTCAGTTTAATTCTTTAAGTGCTAAAAAAAACAGATTTAGAATATGAGAAGCTTCAAATATTAAATAGTTAAAATTAAATAAAAATACAAGCTAATCATATAATAAAGAATTCTTAGTAACTATCGATATCTACAGCAAAAGGTAATTTATTTATAAATTAGATTGATTTACAATTTCAAGAACACATGAATAAAACTTGATTAGTCCTGAATGTCCCAATCCAGACTTTTCTGTTCTTTTGAAAATAAAAGTGTTTTTTCTGTGATAAATAACTATTTATTTTATAAGATATCTTGATCAGTGCTGCAAAGTTAATCTAATACTTAAAAGTATTCCA